>CABHPP010135726.1:0-47846 GCA_902168425.1 Peromyscus attwateri
GGTCTGGCAGCATGTGAGGAAGGGACTTGCGGGCCAGAGACCACATGCTGTGGCTGGGGGGAGGGGGACATGCCACTAGGGAGGCAGCCCAAGGTCACCCTGCCCAATGGCGCCATAGTCAGACAGAAGCCCAGGCTGCTTGGCCTCCAGTCTGGCTGTGTGGTCAGAACCCTGTGGCCTCAGCCGCCTGCCAGGCATTGTATACTGCAGCAGCGCCCCCCACCCCCAACCCCCAGCAACCTAGAACAGCCCTGAAAGCCTATTGAAAGTTGGCCTAAGTGACGGTAAGTCCATGTACCTTCCTCAAATGGGGTGGGGTGCTGGCTGGCAGGAGGGGTCCTAGGCAGTCCTGGAGGATGAATAAGGCCTGGGGCTCAGACTAGCTTCATTTTTACAAGACGCAGTTCTTTCATTTTGCTCTTGCTTGATGGGGTATGTCCAAGTTTTAAAAGTAAAACTGAGGCATGGGTTGACAAAGAGACATCAGAGCTCAGAGAAGGACTCAGAAAGGGAGCCAGGAGCAAGGGACAATAGAGCGATGTCCACCTCCTCCACTGTCCTCTTCCCACAAGTCAGCCCTTAGTCCTAAGCATGCAAGTACCGTGCTAGCATTGTGTGTAGACAGGTTAAGGACAGCAGTCCCTGCTCAGAGCTGCTGGGCACCCTGGGCCCAGAGACAGCATGGAGCCCTAGCTAAGGCTCACAGCAGGCAGGACACTCCAGAAGGTCTGCCTAGGGCAGAGGCTTAGGAAGCAGACAGCTCTGGCAGGCCAGGAAGGGGAACAGATTTCTACTGCCAGGCCAGAGAATATGCAATGGGTAGCAGGGACACGGACCGCAACTGAGCTGCCCAGGGGCCAAGGCTGAGCTGGTAATGGAACTCAAGCAGAGGTAAGAGCCATTCCTAAACAGAGGCCTGCTAGGTTGAGCTCCTGGTCACCACCAGCCCACACAACTGTCTTACCCTTACCCACTGTCAGTCTCTCCCAGGGATGAAGGTTCTCTGGCTGCACCCCTAGGTCCTCCGCTATACCCTAATTCCTGCTAGCCATTGCTAATTCCTGCTCATTGCTCCCCATGAAAAAAACAAGAGACTAGCAATCTCCATTGAACCAAAAGCAAAACAGCTCACCCCACAGTAGGAGGAACCCAGCCACCAGAGGGGGGTCAGCTTGTTCCCCTTTGCCTCCTCGCCCTTAGTCCCTACAATTTCTAGAAGCCATACTTTCTTACTCTTTCAACCTTGAGAATGCACCCTAGTTGGAGGGAGCAATGCCTCTGGTTAAAGACCTTGGGTGGGTTCACAGCAGGCTCAATCAAGCTCCCAGGGAGTGCACAGATTCGGGCAAAAGCTAACCACCACACATGGTGGGTTCTCTAAAACCTCCAGATGGCCAGCTCCACCAAGGCCCACTCCAGTTCTGTCCTTGACTCACCCCTCAAAGCGGGGCATCAGAGTCCCCCACCGGTAGCGGGTCCTTTGCTGGTTAAAAAAAAAAATGTCCTGGGTCAGTTGCTTCCATGTTGGGCGCAGCACAGAGGGGCTATACCCTCACCGGCTTCCACAGCTCCCTCCCTCCCGCCTAGGTCAGCGCCCCTCTCCTCCTGGAGCATCTCCAGCTTGCGGAAACCGCCACAGCGTCCTCCTGGCTCATCTGAGTTCCCACTCTGGGTGGGGGAGGCTGTCCTGAGACACCCCCCCCCCCCGCTCCATCTCCAACCTGCTTCCTCGCTGTCTCACTGCCTGGGTGCGCCACCCCAGGCCCCTCCCTCCGTCACCCCTTTCCAGCGGAGCCCGGAGCCCGGGGCGAGCCTGGGGAGCAGACGCAACAGATTGCAGAACGCGGGAGCGCGGCCCCGTTGCCTCCGCGCGCCGCCAGTCTCCCGGCCTGTGCCCGCTGCCCAGACCCCCCGCCCGCCTTGCTCCGCGAGCCGGCCGGCCATTGAGATGCAGCTCACAAGCCTCCCGGGCCCCTACCGTGCGCGTCCCTGCCCGAGGCCCGACGCAGGAAGCCAGGCAGCGGGCCGCACGGCCCCGCACCCGCCCGCGCGCCGGGGCCGGGAAGCCGAGATCCCGTGGGTCCCAGTAGTCCCCAGCCTCGCGGGCTGCACCGGGAGACGTGGCCGGTTGCCGGGGACCCAATCTAGCAGATCTCTAGCATCCCTCTAGATATCCGTGGGCGGACACGCCCCCAGGGTCTCGGGTTGGACCCTGCATTCTAACTCGGAGACCACGGGAAAGACCCCCTCCTCCAATCTCCCCTGGACCGACCTAGGTCCCTTCAGCAGGCTCCCGCGGCAACCAGGGACGCCGTGCTGGTAGCGCCGGCGGAGAGTCCAGGGGAGCAGTAGGATGAGGGTGCTCCTTCCTCCGATTCTCCCTCCGCCCTCTCCAGGGGCGCCCGCCGCATCTTTACCCCGAGTCTGCGCCGCGACACTTACCGTGGGCGAGCAGCGCGGAGAGGCAGAGCAGGGCGGCGCCGCGGCGGCCCGACATCCCTGGGGCCATAGCAGAGGTGGGGGCGGGAGGGGTCCTTGGGGGCAGCGGTCCACGGCGACTTGGTCTCAGGCTGGGCTCGGTCGCCTCCAACTCACCGTGGAGCCCAGCTGTCTCTGCTGAGGCTTCAGGGGCCAGAGAGCGCAATTTGGGGACACTTTGAGGGGAGGGGGCGTCCCGGGCGCCACCGGCTACACCCTTGGAGCCAGTGGGGGCGCAGCTCCCGGCCGGAGAAGTCTCCACCTCCCGGGGCTGGTGCCCCCTGCAGGATCTGAGAGGCGAGGGGGGAGCCGCACGTGCGGTCCCGGGGCCCGGTGGCCACCGGCGTCCCGGGGGCTGCCGAGAGCTGCGTGCCGAAGCCCTTGGTCTCGCCGCGCCTCTCCGATCCGTACACGCTCGAAGGTGCAGATCCCCAATGCGAGCCCGGATCGCTTTGGTTTCGGTGGTAGCCCCCCACACACAGCGCAGCTTTCTTTCTCTTCCAAGCACCCTGCAGCAGCCCGGAAAACCCCAGGTCGGGAGCAAACGAACGGTATCTTTCGCAAAGAAAGAGAAAATCCAGGCAACTTTAATCCATTCGGGGAAGGAAAAGTTTCCTTGCAGGGATGAGACAGGCGACGCAGGTCGCCACCACCCTAGGCGACGCCCAGATAGAACGCCTGAGGTGGGTGACCAGATGTTTGTCCCTTCGTAGAGCTCGGTCTTGGACTCCAGCGTGCTCTCTCCAGTCTCGACTCAGGTCTGCGCTAGCACAGGCCGACTCGGCGCCGCCTGGCCGGGCTGGGGGCTCGATGGCTGGAGCAAGGGTGGAGCTCTAGGCACCCGCTGCCCCATAGAGATGGGGCTTGGAGAAGCGAGGGAGCGGGAAAGACAGCTAAGGCGCCCCAGCTCGAGCCATTTCTTCTCGGAGCGTCTCCTCCAGTATCCAGCCCATGAGCGTTGTAGGATGGGAAAAGGGGTGGTCAGCTCGCGGCAGCATTGGGCTACCCTCTCTCTCCTCTCGGGTGGGATGTCGCTGTCTCAGCAGAGAGGTGCCCTGCCCTGGCCTCGCACCGCTCCTCGCCTTCCCTGGGGGGACCTGCACAAACCTTGAACTTTTCCGGGGTTCAGAGTCTCCGACGCCTCGTCCTCCCCATCACCCCCGCCTTGCCCCTGGACACCCGCTTGCCCGTTGCCTTGGTGCGGCAGGGAATAGGCTGTAGCTCTTTCGGAGTCAGTTTGGGCGAGCGGATCGCCGCTCCAGTCCCGGCTGCGGATGGAGAGAAGCGGGAGCGCGGCCAGGGGCTAAGGCATCCGCACCTGCGCGGCCCCTGGCCGAGGAGGCAGCAGCTGGTGCCTAGGAGGCTGAGCGGAGAGAAAGATGCCTGCAGCGGGGCCAGCTCTCCTTGGACGTGGGGTGGGGGGAGAAGAAGAATCAAGGAGCAGGGGGAAAAAAAAGAGGCGGGGGGAGCCACAGTTGCCCGAAGCAGTAGCCACCGCCTCCACGGCGCTCCTCCGTAAATGATTCCAGAAAGAGACACACACACTGATGCTCGCCACCCTCCTCCTCGGTCCGGCATTCAGCGCCCACCCGGACCGTAGCGGGCAGGCGCCCAGCTTGGCGCGCTCGCTCCCTTCTCCTCCCTCCCTCCCTCCCCTCCCAGATTCCCCGTGATCACGTGGCCCCGGAGCGCGCGGCCCACGGCTCGCGCGCCACGGAGACTCCCCCCTCCTCCGGCTCCCCTGTCTGTCCACGTGTCCATTCCGCATTCCCAGCCTGGGGGCGCGCGCGGCTCCTTAATGAGAGTCAGCCCAGGGCTGGCCTCGCCGTTCAGTTCTGCTCCGCTTTACATTTAAAAAAATTTTTTTCCTTAGCGATTCAGGTTGGTGCTGGGATCCGAGTGGGGCCGACCCGCTGCTGCGACTGCGGTGCTCCTGGGTAGACGCCACCACAGACGCCGCCGATGTCCCTTTTCAAAGGATGCCAGCTCCCCGCCGGGTGCCGGAGATGTTTTCAGCGGTTCTACCCGAGGCGCGGGTAGGGGGCAGCCTCCCACAGCCTCTGAGTCCGCGTAGGTCTCTGCAGGGCACCCGGTGGGAATCAGCTTTGCTGCCGCGCCCAGCTCCTCTGGTTGGAGCTCCTCCGGCAGGGATGAGCAAGGGGCGCCGCGCCGCTGGGGGCAGAGGAGGGATTTGCCTCTGCCTACAGGTTGTTTTTCCAAGCCTCTGCAGGGCTTGGAAGGATATGAGAAACTGTCCCTCTGTACTCCACCTAGTCATCAGCTGAAGAGGGAGGGGTGTGGGGGCGTTCATTCACTCCCACCACCGCACCTCTTCCATTAGAACGCAACCCAAATCAGACTCGACAGTCAACCGTCAGTCGGACATGGGATCCATGGCAGTGATCTGACAGAATTATTGGATGTCATGAGGGGATCCTGAGAGGTTTGATCTCAATCGGCCCTATTCGGGAGGGGCAGTCTCCAGTCCCATGGGCATAGCCAATATGAGAGGATGGAGCTTTTGAGTCGTCCTTCGATACCAGATAGAGTATGGGGCTATGAGGTCAGAGCAAAGTTGGTGGACACTCTGCCCACACCTTGTCTGCCATACTCAGGTCCTAGCCCTACAGATCCTGTGAGTTACCTTTTCCTCCAGAAAGGGTCATTTTGGGGGAAATGGGCTTGAATGGCTATGGGAACCCTCTTCCTCCTAGCCGCTGATTGTCCCTGTTTGGGATTCCTATTGGAACCTGCCTACCTCTTCTTGCCCCTCCCCCATGGCTGTCTGATTGGACTCAGGGGTGCACTGGGGAGGGCTAATAGGCTCATTGGAGGCCCTGGGGACAGACCATGCTGGAGTAGTCAAAGAAGATCATTCTCATTAGGTCCCTAATGCCTGGTGGCAATTAATGTCACCTAAGGGCTTATTAACCATCCCAAGGAGAGGCAAGCCAGCAATCAGCTGCATCTCTCTCTCTCTCTCTCTCTCTCTCTCTCTCTCTCTCTCTCTCTCTCGTGTGTGTGTGTGTGTGTGTGTGTGTGTGTGTGTGTGTGTGTGTGTGTGGTGTTGGGGTGAGGAGTACAGGATCCACTCCTGAGGTAGGGGATGGTTCTGTGAAGACAGGAATACAAGCCAGGCCTTTGTCCTGGCTCACCAGTGCAGTGGGGACCTAGAACTTAAAAGATGGCCAGAGGAAAGAGATACACTTCCCCCAAGATGCTGTCTAGGTTGCTCTTCTCCACAGCTTCGGTCTCTGACTCAGGAGTCAAAGAGGCTGAGGGCTCACCCTGTTTTCCTGGCCCTAGCTGGAAATAGCATAGTGTTCTGGGTAGGTTGCTAGTGACATGGACATTATGGATTTCTCTTTACCCTAACTCAGTTTCCCCTTCTTCCACCCCAACTTTCACAACAGTACTGTGACTGTCTCCAACCCCATAGGTGGCAAGGGGCCAACCACGAGGAAGGGAGAGTTAGCTCTTGTTCCCCTAGACCTTCTGTTCTGGACAGGAAGGTGGATGCTAAGTGTATGAGCCAGACTGTGGGGATACCTAATCATACTTGCTTTTACTCCTGGAGAAGATGGAGGCTGTCTCAGGAAGGCTGAGGGGCCCTACCATCATTTTTGTGTGTGTTTGTGTGGCTGTACATAGGGCTATGGAAACCAGAGGTCAATGTGAAGTCTCTTCTTCAATCTCTCTCTCCATCATCATCATCATCATCATCATCATCAGTCTCTCACTAAATGTGGGGCTCACTGTTGAGGCTAGACTGACTGGCCAGAAAACACCAAGGATCTGTCTCTGCCTCCTCTACATGGGGGTTAATCGACACACTCCACTGTGCCTAACTCTTACACATTTCCTGTTGATCTGAACTCAAGTCCTCATGCGTGTGGTGCATGTACTTTACTGACAGAGCGATCTTGCCGGTCTGTGGTCCTGCCATCCTCACAGAGTGGAGTTCTTTTCTTCAGCCCTATTCTTTTCTGCCTACTATGGGGATATGCCCTTCATGGGCCAGAAACTGCCTGTCAGGTCCCCAAATGCCACATGTCCCTCTTCTCCACCTCAAGGAGTGAAGGGCTGTTTACTTCATCTGAAAAGAAAACTACTCAAAGAATCCCAGTTCTGCTGCTTGGGGACTTCTCATCTTGGCAGCCACATTCTGGGGTTCAGGGAAGAAGATATTGGTGTGAAATAGGTTTATCCAGGTGTCCCTATCCCAACTTCCCTGGAGAGAGAATAGTACCACTGCCCTCTCTATCTTTCTGGACCATGTGACAAGCTGCTCTTGGTCTCACCAAGAAGTCTTGGTCATGGGTTCCTGGTGAGCCGTGCCACTGGGACCTAGATGGCAGAGGTCAGGTGGGGCGGAGGCTGGAGAGAGGGCTGGTATGCATAGGTGTGTCTGGCCCAGGCGCATCTTGTTTCCTTCTTGCTTTTCCTGCCTGAGTATCTTTCTGGATGGAACTTTGGCAGTGGCTGGGGCTGTCTGTGTTGCCAGCTCCTTTGCTATGCCTGGAACAGATAACAAGGAGTAGGGAGAGGGTAGGGAGGGCAGCTCTGCCCCAGCACCGTGTGCAAGTACTCATCAAGACCCAGTCCAGAGCCAGCATGGCTTCCTCTCTGCCTAAGGAGCCCCTTTGAGTGTGTCCTGGCTTTCCGAATGCCCACCACTAAGAGGATACAGGCCAGGGCAGGCATTCTCAAGAGGGTATTCCTGGGACCTCCTGGGAATCCTCTTCAGATTCCCTAAGTTAGCCCTCGTTCTTGTTATTGCAAACATCACAGCCTGTTAACTGCCATTCCATTTTATTGACTATTTTGACTTTGTGAGTGTGTGGTGTATGCACGTGTATTGGGTACACTTACCCCTCAACCGTGTGTGTGTGTGTGTGTGTGTGTGTGTGTGTGTGTGTGTGTAGGCTGCAGGTTGAGTTTAGGCATCTTCTATAGTGCTCCAGGTTAATTTATTTCCTTCCTTCCTTCCTTCCTTCCTTCCTTCCTTCCTTCCTTCCTTCCTTCCTTCCTTCCTTTCTTTTTTATTTGGGCAACAGGGTCTCTCACTGAACCTGGAGCTCAGTGTTTCAGCTAGAGTGGCTGGCCAAGGATCCCTGCAATCCACTTGCCTCCATCCTGCCCAGCATCGGGCTTATAGATACACATTGCCACTCCCAGATTTTTACATGGGGATCTGAACTCAGGTTCTCATACTTGCACAACTCGCACTTTAGCCACTGAGCCATCTCCCCAGACAGGAGCAAACCCCTTTTATTGAGTGTTGTTCTGGTGCTCAGAATGAATAGGCTGAGCAAGACAATGCCCAGATGGTAGAAGTTAGCCTCCCAAAACATGTCTGGGACTCAGTGGCACTGAAACCTAATAGCAGGAGTGCTTCTGATGTGCCAGGCACTGTGCTTGGGATTTTGTGTGCATTATGTGGGTCCTTGCCACACCCCTGTTAAATACATACTGTTAATATTGCCATATCCAATTGAGGGTCAGAGAAGGGAGGTTTCTTGACTAGGGTCACTCGACTAGAAAGCAGTACCAAGCCAAATGTGTGATTCCGGAGATCAGATGTGTAGCCCTTCTGATCATTTCACCCCACTGGGCTCCATGGACAGCAGGCTACTGTCTCTCCCTGCTTGTGCTTATGGCCAGGAGGGTTCTAGGAATACACAGTCCAGAGAAGCCACTGGGGCAAAGGAAGTTGGTTCTGGGTGTCTGGGAGCAAGGGACCGCTGTTTTCTGTGGCCCTGTCCACAGCAGCTCAGCCTGTCACACTCCTCCACACCCCCAGCACTGACTCACAACTAAGCATTCAATCTATGTGGAGTCTAGCCCATGGTCACGTGTGCAGAGGATTATCATCGCCATCACCCAGCCTCTGGCCTGCAGGCACCTCACCTCCCCCTGCCTGATGGGCTCCTAGCTAAGATTCCAGGGCCATTACTAATCTCTGTTCAGAGGATGTCAGCAGCTAATTGCAGAGACCTGCTTCCAGTTCTGTAAGGCAAGGCAACTTCCTAGTCCCTTCCAACTTCTGTAATAAAATGTCACCGGCTGGGTGAATTAACACATTTACTTCTCTTGCTGAAGGCTGGAAGTCCAATATGAAGGTGTTGGCAGGGTTGCATCTTTGGAGGGCAGATGGAGGTCTTCTGTGTGGTCATATGGCCACTTCTCGGTGTTCGTGAATCCTAGGTTTCTTTTATTTTAATAGGGACTCAGTCCTTTGGATGAGAGCCCCATGCCAAAGGCCCCATTTCAATTTACTCATCTGGTTAGAGAACTTGTCTCCAAATACAGCTACCTTCTGTTACTTAGAGGCAAAACTTCATTGTGTCAATTTTAAGAGTTCACAGTTTAGCTCCTAACAACGACTGTAACTCCTGTAACTGGTGGTCCACACTGGGGTGTTTTCGAGAGGAAGAGGGGTGCTAAGAATGATGATCTGAGAGCAGCAGCTGTATATGACACCACATAAGCAAGGGAAAGCAGAGCGCTGGCTCCTAGCATCCAGGCCCCATCACTCACCTGGTGGCCTTGCTTTAAGCCCTAGTCCCTCCCATGTGTTGAGCATTTTGCCCTGTTCAGTTCCCCTTCCTAGCTGGTTATCACTACCTGGTGAACCCCAGCCCCACCCCACCCCACCCCCCGAAACATAGTGTCATGTGACCAGTTGAATACTGTAGTTCAGAATCTGCCTTCTTTTTTTGTTGTCATTCCCCCGCCCCCCAAAGCTGGGACTGGAATGAACGGCCAGGCCAGTGCTCTACCACAGAGCTCAAGCCCCAGCCCTCATTTTTATTTTTAAGGACAAGAAAACCAAGGTGCACAGAGAACTAGTGATGAACCCGAAGTCCCACAGTATTTACTTAACAGTCAAGGGATTCTCTACAAGAGTACGAACCTGGTTCCTGCTCCTCAATGAACCCATTGTGACACACTGGTGTTCCTGCCTGGCTTAGCCACACAACAGACTTCCCCGGGTAGCATGAGGCTCCCTGTCTCATTATTCCAGGTGCAGCCCTGGCTCAGTTCAGACCTTGGATTGAAATACCAATAGTTTGTTTGCACATACTCACTCTGGGCGTGTCTTCCTCTGTGAAACCCTCCCAGTCATTGCCCAGGCTCTGCCCTATGCCATGCATCATCTAAGGCCCCATGCTTCCTACAGCGGCGTGTCTTTGGGGTCGCATTGATCTGTCTGACTTTCCCTGCAGAGAGGAGACCCAGGGACGTAGGCCATCTGTGTTGTTCCCCACGGGGTGTCCTTTGCCTGATGTTTTAGTCAGTGGCCACTAAGTTATTGAACTGTTACTGCCCCGCCCCAGCATGTGTTCAGAGCTTCAATAGATGCGGAACATGGTCGCTGCTCTTAAGGGACCCACCCAGTGAAGGCACTGTACCCCAGAGTTTCGTTGTTCTTGGCAGTGAGTACCACTTCAGAGGGAAGTCCAGAGCCCTCAGGAATCAGGCAGCAGAGGGAAGGCTTCCTGGGGGAGGTGGCCTGACACTTCATTGAAGGAAGGGTGAGTTCACATGGGAAGGCCTGGCAAAGAGAGGAGGTGATACTAGAAAAAAAAGGTCAGTTTTTTAAAAACAGGAGCTTGGGGGTTCCAGAGAGTTCTCAGAACTGAGAATTTCATCATGCTTGGGGCCCTGGACTCAGTGGAGGGGACAGGAAGCTGAAGAGGCCAGAAGATGCAAAAGTGTGTGCCTATGAGAACTGTACAGTTGGAATGATCACATTCATTCACGTGGAACTTCACGAAGAAGGACAAAGGCATCAGGACGCTTACATAGCACCAGTGTGACATGTGTGAACATGTGTACATGTATCCACCCTCAATATATAGCACATATATCATCTTTGCAAAATGAGGTACCCCCAGAACCATCTGTTTAAAAACCCTGGGGCTCACATTTTCTTAGAATCTTCACTTTGTTCCTCTCTTCACATTCACTCCTTCCAGCCCCTATCCATGCCTGGCTGTCCCCTCCCTTCCTCCCTTGAATACACATGGCCAGTAAGCTGGGACCACCCTGGGCTCCCAGCCAAGAAAGGATTTGGATTTGGGCCAGGCAGGCTGGACTCTGGGCTCCCCATTTCCTTCCCACTCTGCACAGCCTCATTTAATTCCAAGGCAAAGTGGTGGTCGTGTGTGTGTGTGTGTGTGTGTGTGTGTGTGTGTGTGTGTGTATAAGGGGACAGAGAGGAGACACACACGTAGAGAACACTGTGTGTATAAGAGATAGAGACAGAGACAACACCGTGTGTGTGTGTGTGTGTGTGTGTGTGTGTGTGTGTGTGTGTATAACAGAGAGACAGAAAAAACACCTATCCGTGTCCCAGCCCAGCAGCTAAGTAGCAGTTAATCCTGAGAGAGAAAGAGCAGGGGCCTCGGGTTTCGCCGTAACCTCCATTGCTCCTGTGCCTCAAGGGGCTGTCCATCCAGCACTCCCTGGCTCTGGGGTTGGCACAGCCAAGTCTTCCTGCCTTGAGAGAGAGAATTTCAGTCTGGGATGCGGCAGAGGCAGGACTGGGAAGAAGCTCTCTCACTGCAGACTGTATGTCTAGACAGCCATTAGAGGACTTGTGTGTGCTGGAGGGGAGCTGCAGATACCTCTCCTGATTTCATAGAGGGTCTGGGTTCAGACCCGAAGTGGAACCCAGAATTTCCTTCCTGTTCACCTGAGGTGGACATTCTTGCTTCAGGTTCCCAACCTACCTCCTACATCTTAATTCTCAGATTCCTACGCCTTTCTTGTGCTGGATGACATCTGTGGCTCCCTCTTGCCTGTAGGATTAATTTCAGCCTCGCATTTAGGGCTTGACAGCCCACCTCCAACTGGCCACCCTCCCCTTGCTTGGCCACTGTTGTGTTCTCCCCATCTCTAGTGGCTTTTCTGAAAAGGCTGTTTCTTCCTCCCTAGATAGATTTAGTCCCTATCTCCTAGTTAGAATCCACCCAGCCTCTATCTTAGTTTCCTGTATTCACTTGTAAAATCCTTAAAGACAAAAGCTGTGTTTCATCTGCCTTTGAACCTCTCATAACTCTGAATCCAGTTTCATATGTAGAGCCGTGGTTCTAAGCATCTCCTGATCAAATGAGTGCATGAATGAATGAATGGCGAATGAATGAAGGGCACACGAGGCAACAGTTTAGATGCAAGCGCTTGGCACCTTGTTTGGCACTTTCTGTCACTCCTTTGCATCGTCTCTAGACGCCGAGTGTCATGCACCTACCATCTCCACTTAGACAAGAGGTGGCCGAGCTCAGTGGGATGAAGCCATGTGTTCTAGGTTGCAACAGCCAGAAGTGGCAGAGCCAGGGTTCAAACCCCGAGTCTGTTGGCTCCCCAATAAAGCATCCTCGCTCAGAATACATCTGATTATAAATGCCTCAGAAGCTGAACTCCCTGGGACACCTCAAGCCCACTTCACAATCCTCCAGTAGGAGAAAGACGGGGTGATGGGGGTCCCTACCAGCCTGTCAGCCTAGCAACTAAGTAGCTTGAGGGAGAAAGAACAGGGACCTCAGTGTCACCCCAAAACTCAGAGAGGACAAGGACCCTGCAGATACCCTCATTTGGAGGTCCCACTGCTTTCCTTGGGCCAGATGAAGCCATCCATATTCTAAGCTCAGGAGACATAGCAAAAAAGGTATCCATGGTCCCAGGGGCCCCATTCCTACCTCAGCCCTGTCTCACTGGGGCATCTCAGCGGATCTTAGACAATGTTTACTGTGCAATTTGAACTCAAGCTCTGGATCCAGGTTACCAAGTTCAAATCTCAGCTCTCCAGCTGTGTGAACTCGGACAACTTCCTTACTGTGTCTCTGCCCAGTTCCGCATTGTCCCCTGGGACTATCGGCAGCCCTCCCCTTAGTGTGGCAGTGTGTTGTGGTAGTGGCTGGTCCTGGTGCTCTGAAGCTTGCCAGAGCTGGTCCATCTTCTACACCAGGCTCACCTAGACACAAGGCCTCAGGGGCCTCCCCTGCCCTCCTGCAAGGATTCATCTGGGTGTATTGGACAGGCCTCTGTGCTCTCTGGGCCTCCCATGTAAGGCAAAGAAACAAAATTGGGCTGGGAGAACAGCTCGAAGGAAAGCCAAATCAAAGTGACTTTTGTGGTGACAAATGCTTAATAATAACTTTACAAATCTAGTTGAATTACTATGAATAACAGCCTCCCTTTTCCTTCTTCTCTTTGTATGGATACGGCTCCCATCTCCCAGAGAGCACACAGCTACAACCCTGAAATTCACCCAAAAGAATCATTACTGGGAAAACAAACTAAAAATAACCGCAGAGGAAACAGCGCCAGCTCAGAAGCGGTTCTTTGGAGGTGGGGGTGAATAAGGCAACTTTTTGGTTGCTCCTGGGATAATAGAGTCTAATGTTTAAATGTGAGGCTGATGGATCATGTGTCTTGTCTCCAACCCTGCAGTCTAGGCCCCCAGATAATCTTTGGGGTTCCTCCAAGGCATCTAATCCATTCCTGGAAATCTAGTCCTGTGAATTAGCCTGACCCAGACCTGTCGTTTTCCACTGAGGATCTCCCATGTTCCAGGTAGTCTGCTCGGCTTTTCTTCCCCATGCCTCCAGGTAGGTCCTATTCACCCCGGGTAAAGAAAGGAAACTCAGAGAGGGTGGATGACTGATTTAAGAACGCACAGGAATTTGAACTCAGGTCAGGCTGGCCCACGGGCAAAGATCACAAAGGCTGCTCTTGGTCTCCAGGTCCCCAGTGGATGCAGCAAGGTTGCTTGTGGCCGGCAAAGGTCATGCCTCTCCTTCAGGGGCAGCATCCCAAGGCAGGCACTTTGTATCTGTGGTTGGGGGAGGGACTTATATCTCCTGTCTCTCAGTCTGGGCTCTCTACAAGTCAAGGATGATTCTCCATCAAAAAGCAGGGGTGGAACATCTCCCTGATGTGGCTGCCTCTCTTACAGTTTGGAGTCCTGAGGCAGAGGCTTCTCTCCATTCTCAGATTGCCTTCTAGAAGGGCTGAATGTCCCCTATCAGGCAAGGGCCACTTGCCAGGGGCCATCAGCCCATGCCCTTGGCGTCTCTTCCCTGCACTTGCCACCTGGATTCCAGACTTTCAGGTTAGCGGTGACAGATGACTGATGGGATGGGCTGTGGGATAAATGTGGGGTGCCCTTTGGCAGGGACCAAGGCTGTTTGTCTCCTCCACAGAGATGGATGCCTGTCCCTGAGGAGGCTGACGGCTCTCTCCTGGAGCATACTGCAATTCCCTGTGATTGAAATGTGTTCTCAGGGTGCTGAGACCGGCTCTGGGGCTGTGTGGTTGCTGGCCCCTCTGTCTGCCTCATGGGCTCCATCTGTCTGTCTGTCTGTCTGCCCGTCTATCTGTCCATCCATCCAGCAAAGATAGATGATGTTATTGTAAGACAGGATGGTGCAACCAAGGTCAGAGGGAAGTGTTTAATTGGAATGTCAGAGGCTGGGGATTGCTCTGCTGGTGTGATTGATTCCCCAGAGGTCCTGTCAACCACAGGGTCACTGCAGGAGAGGAGTTAGGGGGAAGCTGGGGAGGACCTGGGGGAGGCCAGGGTAGAAAGAGGCTACCAAGCTCTGCCTGCTTCTGCCGAAAGGCTACCCAATAGACTTCTGCCATGGTCATTGGCTGACCGGAGGCACAGAGGGGAGGCTCTGCACTTGACCTTTGGTTGTCTAGCTGTTCTGTTTACTTCCTCCCTCTTATCCCCCTGGGTCCCCTGGTTGGTTCTGTGTTGAGTGAAGAGAAGAGGAACTGGCTGTTTCTTGTCACAGAAGGCTCACTGTCTGTCCATGACCTCTCTGCTCTGGCTGCAGCCCAATCAGGATTGGCTGGGTGGCAGCAAGGCTTAAGAAGGCTGATGTTGCCCCATCTATGCTCTGCAGAAAACTTTTCTCATAGGTCCCCAGAAGTAACTCTCTTGGGGGGAAACCGAGGCAGAGAGTTTGGCTTGGTATCACCCTGTCCCAAGGACGGAGAAAGAGCTGCTGTGGCAGTGGCAGGGCTATGTCCTGCTGCCTCTTGACAAGCTGGCTGTGGGTGGAGCTGAGTCTATTGAAGCCTAGGCAGGGACTGTGGGGTGCTCCTAGGGACCAAGAGCTGTAGTAAGTGTGCTCACGTTTCTTGCCTGGGTAAGAGTGAGTTGAGGGGAAGAACAGGGGTGTATAAGTATGTGTTGGGGGCAGGGTTAGTCAGGGCAGGGTGCTAAGGATGCAGAGGCAGGAACACATACAAGCTTGATACAGGGTGGCCCCTTCAGGGAAGAGCTTGGAGGAGATGGCTCTGGGGGCTAGAACCATGCTCTGAGCTCTGGGGTGCAGTGAGGGGGATGGGAGGCCTGGGTTGGTCCAGACAGGTGGAATGTTCCCAATGTGTGGTGGAGGAATTGCTGTTCCCTAAGCATACCCATTTCTTGGCTTAGTACTGGCACTTTGTCCAGGGATTCACTGTGTTATTGTAAACATGAATACCAACACTGACAGCATCCCAGTTGCTACCACCATCAGTGTTACCCTCACCACCACCAATATTACCACAGTCACCATGATGACTGCCTCACCATCATCATTACTGTCACTGTCCTCATCACCATAACTACCACCATTATTACATCACATCACCACCACCACCACCATTCCATCACCATTACCACATCATCATTATCACCAGCACACCATCATCACCATCACCATTACCATCATTGCCTTCATCACCACAGCCACCACCATTATCATCACATCACCATCACCATCACTATCATCATGCCACCACTACCATGATTGTCATTATCACCATACCATCACCATCATTAACACTACCATCATAATCACCATGGTTACCTTTATCACCATAACCACCATCATCATCACCACCATCATCACACCACTACCACCATCATCACCATAGCCACCACTGTTAGCATCATTATATTCACCACCACCACCACCACCACCACCACCACCACCACCACCATTGTATTATCTGCTTTTGCAGTATTCTGACTTAGCGGGGAGAAATTATTTGTCTTGTGTCATGATTTTGAAGGGTTCAGTCCATCATGGTGAAGAGGTTATGGTCGAGCAGAGAAACACAACACGTATCTAGACAAACCAGAAAGGAAAAACGTTCGGGATGGCTTTTACTTTACTCTTTCCCTTTTCTTCTCTTCATGCCATCTAGACTCCCAGCCTATGGGATAGCGTAATCTACATTGTAGATGTGTCTCCCACCCTCAGTGAATCTTCTCTGGGAACACTTTATGGGGGCACTTAGAGATGTTAGAGATGTGCTGCACCAGTCTCCTAGGTGATTCTAAATCAGTCAAGGTGACGATGAAGATGAATCATCACAACTATCATTATCACCATCATTATCACTGTTACCACCGTCACTGTTACCACTACTCTGTCATCAT
This sequence comes from Peromyscus attwateri, assembly GCA_902168425.1. Classification (NCBI taxonomy): domain Eukaryota; kingdom Metazoa; phylum Chordata; class Mammalia; order Rodentia; family Cricetidae; genus Peromyscus; species Peromyscus attwateri. Next base: position 15,926 of record CABHPP010135726.1, read on the forward strand.
CACCACCATCATGACCATTATTAGTACACTGCCATTATCACCAGTCCCACCACCACCACCACCATCACCACCACCACCACCACCACCACCACCACCACCACCACCACCATCACCACCATCACCACCACCACCACCATCCTCGTTCACCCTCACTGGCATCTGTCACTGTCCTTTCTCTGTTCTCTATTCCTGCATGATGGCTTATTATTTTTTTTTTATCTGAAAGCATCTTCATATTCATCCTCAAATAAGAAATCACCCAGAGGTTTGCAAAGCAGGCAGGGGTGCTCCCATCATGTCATCTTCATTTCACAGAAGAAGAAACAAGTTCAAAGATGGTAGGCGATATGTTCAAGGCTAAACAGCATGTTGATGGACAAGCTATCTCTAGAGTTGCCTCCTTCCCTGCTGGTCTGGAGCTCAACCTCCTGTGCCTCGCTGCTGTGGGCTCACCATCGTCCTTCTCACCCCGCTTCTCTTCCTTCTCCCAGGAAGCAGCACAAACTAATGAGAAAATCCTAGTTTGGGGAAAATAAGAATACTTTCAACCATAGCTGAATGAAATGATGTGTGTGCTCACAAAAAAAGAGAGGTCTTTTTCGTTGTTTGGCCCCAATTCCTCATCCTCACAGTGCAAGTCTGGGCCCAGTAAAGCTGTGCCTTTTCCCATTGTCTAGTCTATGACAGAGCCAAAGAAAGAGTCATAGAAACAGGGAACAAGATAGAAAAAGAGACACAGATGTGGACACTTGGAGACCAAGGCAGGAACCTAGAGAGAACTGGGAAGACCCAGACAGAAGGCTCCTTAAGATCCAGGCAGACACAGAGTGGAACAGACAGAGATCAGGATGGAGAGCAGCGAGGGAACTCCCACCTGCCAGTGAGGAGGTGGAAGAGGCAGAGGTCCAGAGAGGGACAGGCGTGTGCAAACGGGACTGGGAGCTACTGTTCTGTGTTCTGGATGATGGCCTTGACTCAGGACCCTGCCTTGCTTGATCGGGGGACAACTAGCTAGAAATAGTCAGCTGTGGGGATAGAGATGCAGCTCAGTCAGTAGAGTGCTCACCTACCATGAACAAAGCCCTGGGTGAATCCCAGCGTCCCATAAACCAGGTATGATGGCTTATTTCTATAATCCCAGCACTCAGGAGATGGAGGCAAGATGGTCAGAAGTTCAGGATCATCCTCAGCCACAGTGTGTGATTTGAAAGCCAGTCCAGGCTACATTAGGCCCTGTTTGAAAAAGAAAGGAAGGAAGAAGGAAGGAAAGGAAATCTAGAAACAAACAGACTAAAACTAAAACAGCCTTGTGGCCTCACGGTGTTTGTGAAGGGCTTGGGCTGAGACGGCAGTGCCTGTGGTTTGCGGGTACATGTGGATTTCCACGCTTGAGCTCCGGGCTTCAGAGCACTTTTGTTAAGATGCTGGGGAGGATGTCAGGGCTTCTTTCAGAATCCTTGTCTCCCTGTTTTAGAACTCCTGTCTCCCCTACCTCATGACTTCCCAGGCTTCCCTATTGCCTGGTCCTCCTAGCAGTGAGCTTGCCAGTTCCATGCAGGATGTTTGGGAAAATGTGGGGTGAAGGGAAGTGGGGCTCCAGGTTTCAGCTGCATCCATCAGGCCACCATGATGGGAGCATTCTTAGAAATTGGCCCTCTCCTTCTGTCATGGCTCTTTGTTCACTTCCAGTGACAGAGGCTCAGCCACAGTAGATTAGAGATTGGGCCCAAGCGCACCTGGGGTCCTCCAACAGTGACCTTGAGTAAGGCTCCTGCCCCTGTCCACAGGAGGAGGTGGAGGATGGATGAGCACTGCCTTCTGTGAAGCTAAGAAGTAGGATGAGCCCCTTTCTTTCTTGCTCCAGAGTCCCTGGTTTCCAGGATTGCTTCCGTACTCCCAGGTAGAGCCCACACTGCCAAGCACTTATTACATCTTCCTGTTGTCTGTTCCTTCTAGCTGTTCCTTCCCCTGTTTAGGAACAGTGGCTTTCACTCTCCTCAGAAGGAAGTCCAAGGGCTTCCTCTGGTACCTTAGCCACCTGCTACAGCACACATTGGAAGGTATAGGGTTTATCAACACCCCCTCCCCCGCAACTCTGCTAACCCCACTGTAACAGGCAGCCATGAGCCTCCTTGGGGTCTAGCTGCTGGCCCCGGGGTGGACTTGACTCAAGGCTGGTGACCCTTGGCTGCAGGAGGAGGAGAGTTTATAGAAGAGACTGGAAGGATGAAGAGAGGGTGGGCTTTGGGCGTCAATGTTGGGACTAGGCTGCAGCTGAGAGGAAGCACAAGCAGCCTGTCCTGGTAAAGGGTCTCTCACTGGTCTTTGCTAGGGACCTCTGTAGAGTCCCTGGCTCCTTGGAAAGAGAGTTCTTTCTGACTGTATTGCAGGAAGCTGTTAGTTGCTGTTCCTCATGTGGTGTACCCCTCCCACCTATTCTAAGACCTGTCCTCCGTTAGATTGCCTCCCCAGAGAGTTTTCATAATTACCTCTGCCTAACTTGCAGGGCTCATCACTGCTCTGTTCCCACACACCCCTGCAATTGCCCACAGAGCCTGGTCCTCCTCTGCCTTCCACCTGACACTGAGAACTTGCCAAAGGCAGAGACCAGGCCTTTCATCTCAGTATCCCCAGCTCCTGGAACAGTGCCTGCTCCAGAGGGGGGCATTGAAGTCGTGTTGAATGTATGCACAGCTTCAAATGCTCATATGTAGACATTGTGAATGTGGGAAGACCATGTGGGGTGAGAGAGAAGATGAGTTAGGCTTGAGCTGGCTAGCGTGCACACACACACACACACACACACACACACACACACACACACGCCTGGCAACAAGCAGGATCACTGCTTCTCATTGCTCCATCTTTCTGGGGCCTACAGATGATCTTGGGGGGTGTACCTTGATGCCAAGGGATGGAAGTGTGAGGTGAGCAAGACATAGCGTAGACTTCAGTCACAAGAGATTTGGGGTGTTTATTTGTTACCGCAGTGTAACACAGTCGATCCTGACCAAGATGTAACTTGTTCTTATTGCCAGAAAAGTTATAGGTTAGTTTGCTTCTGAGATTCTGTCTTGATGGCTCCCAGGCTGCCCCATCCATGAGCATATTATTCAGGACTCTGGGTCTTCAAACATTCCCAGCAAAGGCTCAGGTGGTGTTCTGATCAGGGAACCTGACAGCCAAAGCTTCAGTGAGTGACCCAGGCCCCTGATGCTGCTATCAGCATCTGTGGAGAGCTGCCTTAGTTTTTCTAAAGCCAGCCACTGCTCTTGCAAGATGTCTGTGCTTGCACCAGCTCCTGTGAGGGTCACACAGTCATTCCCACTTCACAGATGGCCTGGATTTCTAAGAAAAATGCATGCCTGAGAAGAGTTCCTGCTACCGTCAGAAAAAAAGGCTCCTGTGGATGGAGAGAGCAGGAGTCCTAAAGACAAACCCTAATATGACTAGAGGGTCCTGGAGTCTAGTTGGAAGTTGTTGGGGGCAGGGGACCAGGGTGTCTGAGTATAACATTGTAACTTAAGGACTCTGGAACCAACTCCTGTTTTCTTCTTACCTGCTGGGCAACCCCAGGCAAGCCCCATTTTCAGTGTTTAGGTGATGTGCTATTTGCAGTGCATATTTGGTCCTTGTATGAGATCTTGCACACTCTCTGTGTATGTGATATTGTTTCATCTACAGTGACTTGTCTCTGAGGGCTTCCACACAATTCTCGCATACACTCGTTGGTGGTGCTGTATGAACCACTTGTCATCACGTGCATTGTGGAGGCCACTGTGGATGTTTCTATTGATATGGGTCTGTTTAGGTATGGTGGTAGTGTGGCTGATATGTGTGTGCATGGGGGGTGGTGGCATGCAGCCTGTCACTTGCTTTTTTGTGTATGTGTGGCATATGTATGTGCTCATGTGTGTGTGTGTGTGTGTGTGTGTGTGTGTGTGTGTGTATGTGTGAGTGGATATGCTCACCCATGCATACATGTATGGAGGACAGAGTTTGATGTTGGTTCCTCCTCACCTTGTTTTTTCGAGACAGTCTCTCACTGAGCTTGAAGCACATGGATTAGATTAGTATGGCCAGTGAGCTCCAGGGTTCTGACTGTCTCCACATAGCCTTGTCTTCCAAGCCGGGATTATATGTACACACTGTTGTTCCTGGCTTTTGTACGGTTCTAGAGATCTGAACTCAGGTCCTCGTGTTGTGCAGCCGGCACTTTGCCCACTGAGCCATCTTCCCATCCCCAGCTCTCTGCTAGTGCTGGGTGTGTGCCTGCGGTATGTGTCCAGGTGCTGTGTGTGTGGCTTCATATGTTTAGGAACCAATGAGCTGTGTGTGTATGTGTCTCGTTAAGTCTCCATATGCTGATCTGCGAGCATGTGTGCCAGTGGGCTGTGCACCCTGGAACTAACTCAAAGCATCAGGATGCTGGTGCTCCGTGGGCTGGGAGAGCATGAGTGGGAAGACTCACCAGCCTTCTCTGCTGGCCTAGTTCAACTGCACCTTTCCCTGCAGACCATGCCTAGCAGATGCTCTGAGTTTTACTGACATAGAGATAGTCCTCTGGATATTTACTCACAAACCTGGTGGAACAGCCTGCTTCCCTCCCCATCTCTGATCCATGTATAGAGTCCCAAGTATGAGGGCTTGGCTTTCTTACTGTTCCTTGGGCTTGGTAGCCCCAGGGCTTCTTCTGGCCTCCCAGGAGTTAGCAGGGAGCAGAATGCCAGGATGCCTGAAGCCAGCCTTGTGCTCTTCCACCCCGTGCCCACTTGCCTGCCCTCATGCCTGTCTCATCACTCCTGGGCACTCGCAGCTCACTCACCTCACACGTATACTCAAAGCTACTTGAACTCACTGTCTCACCTGGGGTACACGATGTACCAAAGAGGCACACGCCTGGCCTGGCACCTTCACAATCCTCTCACCTTCATTCTGTCCTCAGTTTCCCCCAATCACATCCACCCAGGGCCCTCTTCCACCTTTATTGATCCCTGGAACCAATCAATGGACTGCCCTCCTTGGCTCAGAGCAAGAGGTCCCTCCAGGCCCCGAGACTCTGTCCATGGTCCTGACTGAACCCTGCTCTTGCCAGCCGCAAAGCCTGGGGAATACGATGGAATCTCTCCCTGTCTCTGTCTGTCTGTCTGTTCCCCCTCCCCAGAACGCATGGACACATGCATGCAGAATGAGAAATGAAGGAGAGATAAAATTATGAAGAGACAAAGGTGAGTAGTGACAAAGAACCCCAAGCCACAGAGGTGTAGAGAGACATCGAGAAGAGACGCAGAGACAGTGACAGAGGCAGAGAGACAGGCAGACACACGGACAGTGGGCAGGCAGGAGACATCACTGGGATGACAGAAACTCTACGAGATTTCAGAGAAGAAGAAAAAAGACTTTTGTTTTGACATCACATTCAAATAATTCACTTGCTAAAAAGACAATTCCCCCGCCCTGGGAAGCTAGGGGAGTATGTGCCGCCACCCCTCCCCCCGGGGGGGGCGGGGGCTGATTCTCCGTGATGTAGCAGCAACCCTTCGATGTTGCAACTCCCCGTGGGAGCCTGAGACACCTTCAAAAGCAGGAGCCGACAGATCTTCTCAGATTCGGGATCCAGAATGGGATCTGGTGTCTGCCCTCAGCAAGGGCTGGAGTCTTAGTGGGTCACTGTCATCCTGTGCCATGCAGGCTTGCTGATCCCTCTCATCCTCATTTGGTCCAGCTAAACAGAGCTCTGAGGCTTGATGTCATTGCAGAAGAGGACTAGAAGCAGGTATGCCCTCAAGGCAAGGGAGGCAAGGGTGCAGACACCACTCATTCCTCTTTCAACTCTGCTGGTTCCTCTCACCTGTGCACATGGCCCTAGGGATCACTCTCCTGCCTCAAGAAGGACAGGAAATCTGCCTGGCACAGAAATTACAATTACAGATAATTCAGCTAAAGCACAGAGCAATTAAGTCACTTACCTAAAGCCCCACAGCTAGTAAATAGCTAGGTTCAAATATAGATAGATGCCCTGACCTCTCTGGAGACAGTTTCCCCAAGGACTGTGTGTGCCACTTCCCCACTGGCAGCCCCGTGAGGGTGGCACTATGTGGTGGTAAAGCCAGCATGGTCTCTCAATGTGGAATCCCAGAGATGTGACCATTGGGGTTTCCATATGTTTTGGAAAGATTCAGCTGGGTTCCTCCTTGGGTCATGGGCAAGGGACCTGAGGATTTCAGGAAAGGGAGGTGGGAGTACCATTTTGGCCTGGGCAGGCTGAGTGAGTTCAGCCAACCATAAAATGCCACAGCCTCTGGCTGCAAATGCCTCTGGCCAGAGTGGCTAGGCTGCCTGGCAGGGTGGGAGCCAGGCTAATGGCCATGTTTATATCTCAAAGCATTATTAGCTCTTAGGAGTGCTCAGCTCTCGCTTGCTGTCGACAGCTGAGCTTATTGATTGAGTGAGTTGATGTTTTTGCTTATTAAGTGCCCAGAGTGTAGGCAGATTTGAGCCAGCCTTGGCTGGGTGGCGGAGGGAGTATGAGGCGGGGAGGCATCTGCTTGCGGACACTTTTCAACCCGGCTCATTTGTTCAACATGCATGTGTGTGTAGGGGGAAGGATATGTGTGTGCTTCTTAGTGCTTTGTGTTTTTGATTGCCACCTGGGGAGAATGAGTTTTGGGGGTCAGCACCCCACCACAAGGCAGTACTGGGGAGAGCTGGGACTGTCTGGCTTTGGATGTTGGCTTTAGCTTTCCTTGCTATGAGCTCGGGCAAATCCTCAACTCGAGCCAGTCTGAACCTTGGATTCCGTATCTGGAAAATGGAGATTAAAACAACACTGGCTCTGTCTACCTTTGAGAGCAAATATTAACGAAGCACAGCAGTTTCTAAACTGTAAAGCACTGCACACCTGTCAGGAGTGTAACTGCTGTGAGCTGAGCTGTGATGCCGCAGATAGGTTTGTGTGAGGAGGCCAGTAGGGAAACAGAAAACGAGCCAGCCAGCGTGAGGCCCCAGGGGAGTGTGAATGCCCCGTCTCTGGGGTTCTGGAACCTGCCTTTACTGCTCACATTTTTGGGGACTCCTGGGACTGGGCTCAGGAGACTCGGGTTCTGGGTCTAATTGTGCATTAAAATGCTGTGTAGCCTCAGGATCGTCACTTTCCTTCTCTGGGGTTTCCCTCTATTTGTCACAAGACAGACTGGGGATGGGATTGGGGAAATGGCTCAGTGGGGAAGTGCTTGCCATACAGCATGAGGGCCTGAGTTCGGATCTTCAGCACTCATGTGAAAAGCCAGGCATGGCAGTCCGTGCCTGTCATGCAGTGCTGGGAGGCAGCCACAGGAGGATTCCTCCAGGGCCTCAGTGACCAGCCAAGCTAGCCAGTTAGTGAGCTCCAGGTCAGCAAAAGATCACAGCATGGGACAACAACAGGATATCCAAGCAGAGTCCCAGTGAGAGCCCAGCATCGATAGTGTAGTAGAAACCAGAACCTCGAACCCTTTGCCATGGGAAACACCTGCAAGTAAAGATATATGGACAAAGGGGTTAATTGTGTGACTCACTGTGTCATACTGCAGCCTCTGTGGTGAGATACTTATTTTTTTTCCTTTTTTTCTCTTAAATTTTGTTTTATTGGCGGTGGGGGGGGACGCGGGGAGGGAGCATTGCAGGGGTGGAGGATGGATGCAAAGGGATTGGGGAAATGAATGGGATCAAGATGCATGATGTGAAAGACACACAGAATAAATAAAAAGAAAGTTAAAAAAAAAAAGAAATCACTACATCCCGCCTGTGTGTACATGTGTGAGGGCACACTGCCTCCAGCAAATCTGCGCAGTATTTTCTTCTTTTCCATTATCCCCAGCCTTTTCTTCTCCCAATGAATTAAAACTTCTCTTTGGGGAAAGGAGAAAAGCCTTGCTATAATCTCTTCATACTTCTGTATCTGACCAAACTTGCTACTGGCTGCTTATAACATAAAAATAAATGACTAATGTGCACACACAAAAAGTAAAGTGGAGCATAACCAAAGATGATAGATACCTGATCTTCATCTCTGACTTCCACGGGCATGCATGCACAACAATGTGCACCACCCTGTGTATTTACATACATCATACATACATATGCACACGCACCTACACACCAGTTTAAATAATTAGGGGAAAAGAGGATTGGATTCATTGTTCTCAGGGCTGTTTTCGGCTCCTTGTGTCTCTGAATACAGGAGTCACTGTTCCCTTCTGCTCATCTGTGTGGACTTTAGTGGGGTTTGTATTCAAATGTCTTGAACTTGAGTCTCTGCTCCCATATTTCTGATCTCTCTGTCTCTCTCTGTCTCTCTGTCTCTCTCTGTCTCTCTCTCTCTCTCTCTCTCTCTCTCTCTCTCTCTCTCTCTCTCTCTCTCTCTCTCTGTGTGTGTGTGTGTGTGTGTGTAGCTAGTACTTGTGAGTGAATAGCCCTGCTTCCTCCGGTGCCTGCACACATATGTGTGCACCCTTGTTAAAGCTGAGGGCCTTGGAAATCGGCAACCTCTCTGGGTGCCAGCAGCTAATGGGCGAGCCCATTTTAGTAGCTGATAACGAGATGGGCCCATTAAAAGAACAAATTAACTGCAAACCCCGAGATTACTTCTGTTCTGGAGCTCAGCGAAGAGCTGTTGGATGCTAGCTCCATTTGTTAAAGACCCACACCCTTGCTTTAGAGGAATGGCTGCTGCCTAGCCTCGCTGGTCTGGCTATCCCCACCCCATCAGCAATTTCTTTGTGCCCTATTACAAATGGTTTCTCCCAGCTACTTCCTCAGTGGGAGCCTCATCATCCTTCCTCTCTGGTTGGAGAAAACCCAGCCCCTTCCTCCTTGCTCCAGCACTCAGAACCTGAGGACGAGGCTGGCCTCCCTGGGCTGGTTCCAACCCTGTGTCTTCCCTTTTGACTCTGCCTCCCAAGGAACAGTATCTTTTTGTGGGTTACTCGACCACTATTTGTCAACACTTTAACTGATGTATTATGTGGTCCTACTGTGTGCCAGGGTGTGATGCTTTAGAGGGAAGGGGGAGGTGGGTGTGCAGAGCAGGAAGTAGTATTGCATACAGAGGCTGAGCAGAACCTTTCAGAAGACGTGGTATCAGCGTCATCTCAAAGTGACTGCTGAGTTTGATGGGCAGTGAAGAGGTAGTGTCTGGGTGGGTTTCAGAGTGGAGGAGGTGAGAGAGTATGGATGGGAACATTGGCAGGAAGGAAGATCTACTGGAGAGTGTCGGGCCCTGCTTCTGTCCATCTTCCCTCAGGCCAGCATCCCATGGTATAGGATCATCTAACACTGACCAGACCTACTTCTGCAATGGAGCAGGTGCAGACCAGAAGGCTATAACAGTGCATGCAAATAAGAAGCTGTCATTCCATCCTTTCATGCATGTATTCTTATTTAATCCATCATTTCAGCCCATTTCTTTCCTGATGCTCAGAGAGGGCCAGGGTGTTGCACAGCTCATGCTAGAAGAGGCAGAGTTGGTGGTCTGATCTACCGACACCCCATCCTTTTCTATCTCTCCTGCCCACAGTTGGGAACCAAAGGATAGCAGGGCCTCTGAGCTCTGCACCTCAGCGCAGCTGCAGACACACACGGTGTTTGCTGACCCCAACACTGAAGACTCCACCAGCATGGTACAATAAGCTCTGCTTCCTGCATTCTAGGGCTGCTTGCTCTAGCATGCAGCTCCAAACTCTTCAACATTCCTCCCACAAACCAATTCCAAGGGTCTGCTAGCCGCATGGTCAGGCTCATCACAGCAGGGATCCACTCCTGTGTATTTCTGCTTATGTTATTTTTCTTATCACTGTGACCAAATCTCCGACAAAACCAGCCCGTAGTGTGAGGGTACAGTACACTGTGGCAGAGGTCAGCGATGGGTCACATTATATTCATATTTGGAAGCAGGGGTGGATGCTGGTATTCAGCTTCTTTCTTCCTTTGCTCTTTTCAGTCCAGAACCCCAGCCCATAGGACGGTTCTGCCCATTTTCAGGGTGAGTCTTCCCTTCTCTATTAAACCTCTGCAGAAACCCCTTTGCCGATGTGTCCAGAGGCATGTCTCTTAGGCAATTCTGAAGCTGGTCAAGTTGGCAATCAAACTTAACCATTACAGCTACATTGCAACCACGTCACCCTCTACCCAAACCTTCCCATGGAATCTCTACCTCAGAATGAAGTCTGAAGTGTTCAGCGTGGTTCAAATAGCCCTGCAACAGTCAGGTCCCCCTTTTCCTTTTACCCCCTTATTCCTCCAGCCCAGTTCTGGTCTCCACTCCCACCAAACTCTCCGCAGTCTTTGAACACATCAGCCCCCTCATTGCTTCGTTTTACATGTGCTGTTCCTTGAGTTGGACATACTGCCCACCTGTTACTGTCACTCACCACTGCCCAGGGCCAGGCTCCTGTCATTTTAGCTGTCACTCAGTCACCCTTCAGGACCTCACTTCAACTTCAAGACACTTCCTCCTGGAGGCCTCTGTGAATCCTGCCCTTCATCTACCTGGGCCCCTGTGGGAACCCTGAGCAGATATCACAGGAACCAGAATCATGTGTCATTTGTCCCCTTGGCACTCACTTCCTAGACAGCAAGGATTTTGCCTCTGACTCACCCCAGGCACTGTAGGTACTTGATACACATTTAAAGTGGGGGGGGGCGGGAAATCCTTAAACAATGAATAAATGGATGGGGTAGTATTTGTTAATGCTCCGTCACTTATTCATCCACTCATTTATATTCACTCACTCATTCACTGATTTGTTTACATCCATTAATTCATTCTTTTATTTCACTCATTCATTCACTCATTTTCATTCATTCATTCATTCATTCATTCATCGAGCTGATTATCTGCTAAAAGTCAGAGGCAGAAGACACAGACTGACGGTGGCAGGAAGGCCCTGCCCATAGGGTGAGAGTTTTGGAGTCTTAATTGTTTCTTCCATCAGAATCATTGAGGAATCCTCCTGAGACAGGAAAATAAGACTTGTGCTTCTAGGGCTGGGAGTACAGCTGGGTGGGGACCTGCTGGCTCATAGTGTGAGGGTACAGTATGCCATGGCCTCAGCCTGCCCCTAAGGTCATCCTTAGGGGTCCTCCCCTCCCTCTCTTCTCCCTTCCCTCAGCTCTTCTATTTCTATCCAGGGAGCTTAACTCAATCTTCTGGGTTGGGCTTTTAATTTGGTTTTATTGCTGGCCACGATTGTTTGTTAAACAAACTCTGGGTGATTATTAAAATGTGATGATCACGGTCTATTGCCTTGCTGTGGTCCTCTGTGGGTGTCACGCTGTTGAAAGGTAGCAAATTCCCTGTGAAACAGAGTGTCCCTTCCTTCCTACCTGGCACACCTCCAGGAGAAGGTGGCAGTGACAGTGACATTTCTGTGTCAGGATATGGCCAGGTGCAGTGATGAGACGGAAGAAGATCCAACCTGGCACCCGGTGTTGATGTCATTCAAGACTTGCCTAGGCTTCAGGTCCCTCACCTAAAAGTCAGAGTTGGACCAGTTTGGACCAGTGCTCTGAGAGCTGCCACTGGAGGCTGGGGGACACCACTCTGTTCCATAGAAATATCTGAGCCAGAACATTCTGACCTGGAGGGCAAACAAAATGCCCTTCACACCCCCAATCTGGCTACGCTGATGTAAAACCTTCCTGTGGTAGGGCAAGCAGCTCTTGGTCCCAGACAATCCCTGGGACAAAGGTGCAGCCATGGAGAGGAAGACCAGTCCCCACCTGAGAGCTAGAGCCCTGGGTTCCAATCCTGCTCTGCCCCTGAGCAGCTACGATCACTCTCTCCTCCAGGCCTCAGTTTCCTCTTTTGCTAACTAAAGGGGTGGACTCTCCGGTGACTCGTGAGCTTTAAAAACGAACCACTCTCTTTGTTTTAAACAGATTTTCAGCAGCAGCCAAGAGACAGCTGGTAATGAGAGAGCTGTTGGAACCCAGGAGAGGGAGCCCTGATGGACCCTCTCATGGCTCTTAGAGGCCATTGCCAGGGACAGATGCACTTAGTCCCCTTCTTGTAGAACCCTTTTCTTTTGAGACAGTCTTACATAGCCCAGGCAGTCTTACATATCCCCAATCCCTATGTAACCAAGAATGACCCTGAAGTTCTGACCCTCTTTCCTCCACCTCCAGAGTGCTGGGATCACAAGTGTGTAGACACCAGGTCTGGTTTATGAGATAGATGTTGGGGATGAACCTGGAACTTTGTATATATTAGCCAAGCTCTCTACCACTGAGCTACACCCTCAACACCCCCTTCCATTAGTTTTAATCACTACCTTGTAGAGTATGGGCCACCCATTACCTCACTGATCTTCCTGCTTCCAAGAAGGGAGGGCTGGTGGCTGGAACTCCCTCTGGGGAGGCAGGACTCGTCCCTGTCTTCAGGCCCTCTCACCTAGTGGGCTTCAGAGGTTGACGATGAGACCTTGGCAGAGCCCCAGTGCCTCTCCTGGTGCCCCTCCAGCCCTGCAGCCTTCTGTTCTTCTGCCTCCCTACCGGGCACTGCCCCTCCCACAGATGTTTGTGCCAATCCTAAGCCTGATGAATCTTTGATGAATTCTGAGTAAAGGCACTTAAAAAAATTCAGGAAGGTGGGGAGACGCAGGGAAGGGAGAAGGTGAGGTGATTCTGCCCCTCGTTCCTTCTTCTTCTTCCATCTGTTGACAAGGCCAGAACCCTCGTGCGTGGCTAGCAGAGGTAGGCAGAACCCACCAGAAGCCCCAGGCTAAGGAATTTGTCCTGTAAAGTGGGCTGAGTCCAGATTCTCTGACAAGTGAGCAGACTCCAGCAGCAAACCAAAGTGCATTAGAGAAAGAAAAGACTTGAAACAGCACCTGAGCCAGCCTCTTTGTGCTGAGGGATGTTATGTACTGGATGGAGGAGGTCATGTGCCCAATGTCAGGTTCAATATGGCCAAGAGAAGACTAGAATTCAGTCCCTCTGACTCTCAGTCAAGCTGATTCTCCCCTCCCCATCCCCAAAGGCCCCAGTGGTGCCATGTGCAGGATGACTACGACCCAGGGTACAGCCTATCATGGATCTCCAAGACCTGGAAGGACAGAGACCCAGGACATAGGATGAGGAGGTGGGTCAGCTCAGCTTCCGGTTTTCAATGTGGGGGCTCGGCAGTCACCCCCTTACCTGCTTCCATTCCTAGGGTTTCCGTGGCTGAATTAACTTTTCCCATGTGCCTTAAATGGCTCTTTCAGACATGTTTGTCCTGGATAAACTCATGTCCAAATCTGTTCAGGGTCCTCCCAGGTGCTCAATGCATAGGGGAGGGACTGGCGTTCATCACTGCTCTTACCTTACCCCAACTAGCTATGTGACCATGGATGAGTTAACTCTCTTCCAGCTTCTCTCCTTGTCATTTACACAGGAGATGCTGAGGATTAAGGAAGACAACAGGGTGAGGACCTAGCAAAGTGGTTCTCCTCCATCTTCCTTCTACAGCCTGGGCTCCAGGTTTCAGGAAAGTTCGGCTGTTTCCCACATTCTCTGTCACCATCCTCCTCAGTGCCCTACCATTTTCCATCTCTTTAGAAATCCACAGAATGCAGAGAAGGGAGGGAGCCTGGCACACTGCATGACTTGGTGCCAACCCACAGCGCTCTGAGTGAGTGGAGCCCTAGGGTGGGGGCTCTGTGTGCTGCCCTAGTAGGATCCCTGGTATCTGGGAGCTGTAGGGTGGCTGTCTTGGGCTGAACCTCCCTGCCTTTCTCTTCATAGTGATACCTTACCTCATCTCCTTGCTGTGACTCCAGACATCTCTCTAGAATGGAGCTTTTAACTCCGTCCCCATAATTCAGCTTCAGCTTCTGGAATGGTTTCTCCCTTCACCAGGGCATCTTGTTTTGGTTTCCAAGCACGTAAGATTCTTGAGACACATTTTTTTGGTCTATTTCAATCGCACATTCATAGGACTTGTAAACATAAAAGAGGCAGTAAACTGGGAGAGGCTGGGTAACAGTCTCAAAAACAACGCGTTTTATATCAGCACCTGAAGGGGAGTCCCTAAAGCAGGCATCTGGGCTTGTGTCCTCCCAATCTTCAGATCTAAGGTAAGAGTCTGATGTGCTTCATGGGGTGCCTGGCGGGTTATAGCGTGCAGACTCAGAGCCTTGCTGTATACGCGGATGTACACTGACGTTTTGAGCCCTGGCATACCACTTACCTGTGTGTCTATACTGCTTAGACACATCACACAGCCTCTCCGAGGCCTGATTTCCTGGTACCTTTCTATCCACCTCAAAGAGCTGATATGTCTGTAGAATGACCGCAGTAATCTATACTCTGAAACATTCCTCCTTGTCCCTTCCAGTCACAAAAGAGAAGTTATAGTTGCCAAAGAATGTTCCAGCAGCTGAGATCCATACCTACATCTGGCTAACTCTGAAGTTCACGGTTCACTTCCTAGCCTTACTTGACTGTAAATGGATTCACCATATACGTATACATATATATTCGTATATATATATATTATATATATATATATATTCATTGTGGCAAGAGACACATAACGTAATTTGACTTTCAAATAATTCCTTTCTTTTAAACAGTTTGTGTTTGTGTGTGTACATGGGCGTATGTTCATGCACATTTGCCGCAACAAGAGTGTAGAGATCAGAAGGCAACTTGCAGCAGTCAGTTCTCTCCTTCTGCCGTGTGGTTCAGGCAGGTCTTCAAGCTTGGCAGCAAGCAAGCACCTTTACCCTCTGAATCATCCTGGAAGCCCAAATTTTTATTACTTTTATTTTTGCCACATTCCCAGACCATGAATCACTTCTAAGTGTGCAAAGTACAACCATCACTACCATCCACCTCCAGAACTTTCTCATTTTCCCCAAATGAAAGCCACACCCAATTTACAAGGACTCCTCATCGCCCTCCTTCCAAACCTGACAAACACTATTCCACTTCCTCTATGATGACTATGCTAAGTAACTCATTTAGACTTGGTCCTTTGGTGACTAGCTCAGTTTACTTCCTAGAATATCCTCAAGGTTGAAACCTGGGTCAGAATTTCTCGAATTTTTAAAGGCTCTATACTATTCTGTGTATGGACGTACCACAGAGTGTTTTGGTGAAGATGTATGTTACTGCCTGTAATGGATCTGGTACCCAGGAGTTTCCATTCATATTATATTGTCACTTAACTAACTCAGTTGTCTGACTCTTAGAAACATCTGCTACAAAATCCAGTTCTTCAATAGTGTGAAGAACAACAACATTGAGATTGACGGCATGGTAAATAGAGGAGCCTTTCTTTTGATTCCATCTTGAGCTCTCCCTCACCCTGGAGATTACACTTTGTTTATTCCCATCATCTCTCCATCATCTCAGTGTTCATAGTGTCTCTAGCTTCCTGAGTTCTGCTGAGGAGAGCATTAGTGTCATTCTTATGATCTTTCACCTTTTGCTGACCAGCTGTCCTTAGGCATCTGGAAAGATGCAATGAGACCAAAGTTAGCAGGATGCAGGGTCGGGGGTCGGAAGCCAGTTGTTCCCATGCAGCTGCTACCAGACTGCAGCCTCTGGCTTTGCCACTGGCTCACTGAGCACTTCCGTGCTGGACAAGTTCTTGGTGCTTCCTACGGAAATGCCAGGTATTAGAACTATCTCTTCAGATCTGACCCTCAGTTAGAAGTGAGTATCTTGGGCTGGGTGTTTTGACTCAAGGATGGTGTTGTAAGTGATCTCGGTGAGCTGGTTGGATGGGGTTCTTAACTTACCATTCATCTGGAAGGGTTCCCAGCACTCTCTTCCATAGGAAGCAGGCAGAGTACTTAACCCAGAGCCCTCCTATTACCCTTCCCTATCAAAATCCATCTTTGCTCTGTTTAGGTGTTCTGCCCCATTCCTGACACTGGGAGTTCAGATGAAAGTCAGTAGTGGGGATACAGTGAACATGAAGCACTTTCAGCTTCTCTTTGGACAAATGCAAAGGGGAGTTGATGATTCTTTGGTGACTAGCTCATTTCACTTCCTAGAATATCCTCAACTGTGGAATACTTGGAAGCTGACTTGGCCTTACAACCAAAGTCTGTCTGCCTGAGGGTGCCTGCATAGTCAGTCCCCCAGAGAGGCCTCCTTCATCCTATCAGTCAGAGCAGATGCTCCTGGCCCTGAGGCATGCTGTAGATCCCATGGTGCCTGGGGTGGAGATCATCACTCATTCATCCCATTGCTCATGGGTGATTTTTTTTTTTTGAGAGATGGGAAGTGGCTGAAATCTCAGGTTGATTGATTTGTTCATGTTACAAAAGTAGAGCTAAATGGTACGCTACAGTGTCTTCACAAAACCATATTTTTACCCTAAGAATCTTGTTTAAGAACTCTGTGATGTCCTGTGAGGTCCAGCCCTGAGTAAGGTTGTGTTTGTTGGGTTGGTGTGGGGATCAACGACTGAAGTAAGGCTATGGGCATGTGGAAGGGTTCAGGATGAAGTGAGGCACCTCTTGTCTGTCTTCTGCTGCCCAGCGTTCCTTTGGGACTTAAAGTCGAGAGTCCTGAATAACATTCACAAAGGTGCGTTATGCTTTTACTGGACAAATTGTGTGTAAGTTAATAGTTTTGGAAAAAGGAAAAAGTCAGTTAAAATTCAATGGCTTCTTCACAATGGTCCTCCCATACCTTGCCACCAATGTTTCTCTGAATTCTCTCCTATGACTTTGTCTCTGCCCAGGGACAAGACATGGACAGAAGCCAACAGGAACAGATGAAATTGTCAAATAACTTTTGCCAGTTGACACAGGTTTAAGATGCCCCTAAGTGGCCATGGTTGTCTGTTGGATGCATCCTCAGCTCTGAGCCCGCATCTCTCTTTCTTTCTAGTTGTTGCTTATATGTCCAATTTGACCACCCAATCTCTACAAATGTCCATCAGCTGACCTTTGTAGAGAACCTCTGTGCTGTGTATATGGTGCTCCTGAAGGCACAATTTGAAATAGTACTGTCCTGTTTGAGGCAAGTAGTTCTGGGAGTACCTGGAACCATGGTTGACTTCCAAATGGAGACTTAAACACTGAATTTTTGAACAATTTGAAGTTTACAAGTCTTGTACAGAAAACCCCACAGGAAGTCTTCCTCCATTTCTCTAGACCTAGAGGATTTTATGCCGATGTGGGTGAAGCGGAAATTCTCTGGGGTCCCAGTTCAGGACGGCTTGTGTATCTTGAGCTACCCCTGTGCTTTCTCTTCAGGAAATCTGTACATTTTACAACGCCAGCGATTTCTTCCTTTGCATTGACTACTACTAGGAAGCTCCCATGCAAATACGTGGCTGACTTCTAGCAAAAGCCTCGGAACTCTTGGCAAATATTTTGAGTGCTAACTTGGGCATGCTCTCATCTTGTTCCTCCTCCATCATTTCCCTGTCCTTATCTACGTCATTCTCACTTTGAGCTCTACTGGCCTTTTCAAATCATTTTTGGAACAAGATGGGGGCGCCGATAACTGGGTAAGCAAACAGATACTTCCTGTGTCCCCAAGGTGCCCACTTCTATTTTAGCATTTGTCACAGTTATTGTAATTGCTTGTTTACACATTTGACTCCTCCACTGGGCCACCTGGTTTCCCTGCAGCTGGGCTTCTCTGCGTGACTGAACACCCCAGAGTGGGCTGCTGCACCACCAGCAGCCTACACCTGTCCTACATTCTGGCACAGTGCATGGGCTCAGAGTCAGCCTTAGCATTCCCCAGCACCTCGCCTGCCCTGGGAGATGTTGTCCATAGACCACGTTGGGGCATAGGCGGATAGGGCCAGTCAAGAACACCAGGAGCTAGAGTGCACCCACATTTGGAAGAGGAAGGCCCTAGGACTGGAGAGGGAATGCCAGCAAGTGCTGTCCAGTCTCAGTGACTTCTACTGGCTTTGCTCTTGGTCCCTTCCAAGCTCCCTGTCTTAGTTAGGGTTTTTATTTCTGGGGAGAGACACCATGACCAAGGCAACTCGTTTTGTTTTGTTTTGTTTTGTTTTTTCAAGACAGGATTTCTCTGTGTAGCTTGTGGAGCCTGTCCTGGAACTCACTTTGTAGACCAGGCTGGCCTCGAACTCGTGTGTGTCATGGTGCACATGTGGAGGTCAGAGGACAACTTGCAGGAGTTTATTCTCCTGTCATATGGGTCCCGAAAATCAAACTCAAGTTGGCTGGTTTGACTACAAGCACCTTTACTCACAGAACCATCTTGCTGCCCCACCCCCACCTCAATCTTTGTTTGTTTGTTTGTTTGTTTGTTTGTTTTTTAATGGGCTGGAGTTATAACTCAGTGGTAGAGTGCTTGCCTAGTATGTGTAGGGCCCTGGGTAAAATCCACAGGACCACAAAACAAACAAACACACAAATAAAATCCCCAAGCACCACCCCCACCCCCAAAAGCAAGCAAACAAATCCAAACAAACAAACAAATCAAAAGGCTAGGCCGCATAGGTGATGTGAAACAGGCCCCTTCTCCCTCTGCCTGCACTTCTGGGCTCTGAGAGAATCAGGCACTGAAGCATCTGGTTGGGGAGGGGGAGGGGAAGGGGGAACTCTCCCAGTGTCCAGCTGGAGGCCATTCTGCATCTCTAGGTAATCCCCCTGCTCTCTGCCCCTGCCCTCCTGAAAACAGGTAGAGAGTTGGCTTTGATGGAAGAAAAAAGAATGGGGAGGGAGGCTGGGGATGGGTGAGAGGAAACGAACTGCAAACTGGCCTGGGGAATTCTGTTGCAAGATAGAGGAGCCCAGAATGTCCAGAGCAGGAACCACACACCTACTGTCTTCAGAGACTGTGTCCCAAGATGAGGACATCTTTAGGGGCACCTAACCTTTTAACCTTGTATTACAATGTTGCCAGTTACAGAGTTCATGCTAGAGAAGTGCTCAAATGCGTTACCAAAAATACTCCCCAAATTACCTCCTGATGCTAGATGCATTTACTATTCTGTTGTAGGTGGCAGTCATAGCTTTCCCAGGCCTCACAAGGTCTACGCTTGGACTGCAATGGGCGCTGGCTGCCTAGCATGGCTGCCCTGGAGACCGCGGCTGCAAAGAAACCAGCTCTTCCAGGATTTTATTTCTCAAGAGAGGCTTGAAACTCTGTGTTTATGTGAAATCTAGATTTGCACATGTTGACAACTAATTCAAAAATTTAGAAGCTGTGTGAATACAACATGTAGATTTTATTTGGATCCTGATTTAAACCACCAGCTTAAAAAAAGAGAGAGAGATTTTAGAGACAATTAGGGGAATTTAAACTCATACAAGGTAGTAGACACTAATAAGGAGTGATGCCTCGTTTTGTTAGGGTGATAATGGTTTTGAGGCTGTTTTGTAAAAAAAAAAAAAATCCTTCTCTGTTAGAGAGATATACTGAAGTATTTATGGGTGGAATAATAGGATGTCTAGATGCGCTTTAAAGTATTTCAGAAACAAAGAGATGTGTGTCAGGGGACAGATGACATGGGCTGACAAGAATGGTGATGGTTATTGGAGCTGGCTGGTGGGTGCACACAGGCTCATCACTCCCATATCTTCTCTAGGATGTGTTTGCAAATTTCAATAAAGAATCAGGGCCCTGTTTGGGCTGAGTGAAATCTTGCCAACTGTTGGGATCCTTCCTCAAACCACCATTTTCCTACTTGTAGCCATACAGAAGTTTCAGTGCATCAAGGATGTGAGAGACCCCAGAGATCGTGTAGGTCAGGGTTTGGCCAACTTCTACTTGGGAGTCAAAGCTGCCCATATATATATGTCAATAAAGCTTTATTGGAACAAAACCATGTGTGTTTATCCACATATTATCTATGTCAGCTTTGGGGACAATAATTGCAGAGTATAGTGAAGACTTCTCCCTTTAGAGAAGGGGTCTGCTGACCCTAGAGCAAGGTAAATAGGCAACCCCCTCTAGCATGAGCTCCTTATGCCATGCTTGTAAGCTTGGGAAGATGGGAGTGGAAGAAAGCAGGCCCTATTAATAGGAGAGAGGAGAGCTGGGGAACAGATTGATACACAGGGAGTAGTAGGGCAGGATGGGATGTTTGAGGGCTTATGGTAGAGCATGCTGGCATTCCAGGGGGTATCAAGAACTTCTGTGACTAAGACGCAGGATAGAGCCTGGTAGGCCTTATGCTCAAGCTTGATCACACCTGTGCCTTGGTTCTCAAAAAAAAACCAAAAAACAAAAAACAAAAACCAAACCCAAAAAAACAGAGTCCTTGTGGGGGGGATTGGAGGTGCTGACACAGAGAGTGTCGCCAACCATAGGTGCTTAATAAATGATATGTATTATGTTACTATACCCCTGTGATATCATCATTGAGATTTTTGATCGTAAAGAGCCAATGTTTCTAAACTTTATTGTTAACCTCAGAAAGCTCCTCTTAATAAAAGGAGACAAATGCTGATAGCAGAGAATTCACACGACTTCTGTGAAAGGCGAAACAAGGTGTTTATTGATCTCCTAAGAGAAAGCAAAGAAGGAAAGTGCACTCTTTGCACATCTGAAAATGATCTGCCTCTAGTTGGGTGAAAAACTAGATGCTCAGGTCAGGTGCCAGCCACTAGCAAAGTTTACCAGAAGGCCCCTTATGTCACTGCTCTTGATGTGGTTCAGTTCCTGTGGCATTAGGTAGATTCTGGAAGCACCACGTGTGTCCATTACCTGCCAATGTCACTGATGCTTACATACCTGGTCCATACTTTATCTGTCTAAGAATCAAAAGCTAGAGTGGTTTTGGAGATAAACACATTAGCTACTTCTCCTGTTCTGTTATTGTTCCAAAAATACCTGACCGTACTACCTAAGGAAGGGACAGTTTACTTGGGTCCACAGTTTGGGAGTACAGTCCATCATGATGGGGAGGTCACGGTGGGAATATGAGGTAGCCGCTCACATTGTATTCATAGTGGAGAAGCATGAAAGCCCATGCTCAGCTTGCTTTCTCCTTTTTATTATGTCTGCGACCTTGACCCATGGAATGGTATCGTCTGTAGTTTAGGTGGGTCTTCCCAACTTATTCTAGAAACTCCTTCACAGGTATGCAATGCCCAAGGGCTAACCTGATCTAGGTAATTCTTCACAGGGATGCTAAGAGGCTTGTCTCCTAGGCAATTCTAGATCCTGTCAGGTTGTCCATCAAGATTAACATTAAATGGGAGATCATCTTATAAAGTGCCTCACATGGTGTATGTGGACCTTAAGAGGTATCTGTAACTCTTAATCCCATGGAGCCCTCTATCCTTCCCTTTCAAAAGCGCCATGCCTTTCATTTGGTTTATGTGGCTCATAGTTCAGTTTAGCCTTTGTGTATCATTCACCATGCCTGAATCATTTTAAACCATGTTTCTCCAATACAGAGTTTTACTTGATAAACCTGAGAAGCAAGTGCCTGGGTCAGGCTGAACCCAAGTCATGCTTTAAATAGCAGAGGTGTTGGGCAGGGTTTCTTGCTGCATAACTGGGGACATTTTAAACCAGATCATTCTTTGTCATGGGCTGTCTGTCCTGTGCATTGTAAGGCATTCAGCAGCACCCCCAGCCTCTGTTCACTCCTGGTAACATCCTTCTAGCTGGGACTACATTGTCTGTAGACATCACTGGGTGGAAAATGGAATCAGCCTGAGTTGAGAGCTTGCTTCTCAGGTTTATCAAGAAAATCATAGAGAATAATCTGTCCCCAGGCAAGAACAGGAACCACAGAATTATTTGCAGGCACAGTCAAGTATCACATAACGAAGTTTTGGCCAGTGATGGACTTCACATGCAGACCTCACATGCAACAGACTAAAGATTTTATTGCATAAAATTTTGTATCTCTTGGGGATGTCGAGGCCTCCTTCCTTGGTGCAAGTACACTCCAGTATTCCCACAGCAAAATTACCTGATGACGTGTTTCCCAGATCCACATTGCTAAGTGGCACATGCCTGAAGTCTTGTCAGTTGGCATATGCAATCAAACGTTAAATACCAAGGTATTGGCAATAATGGTGGTGGTGGTGATGAGGACAATTGATGATGGCAGTGCTGGCCAGGGTGTTAACAAGGGAATCTTAGGCTGAGCTCTATTTCCTGAGCTTGGTTTTAATAGTCCCACCTCCTTGAGGACCCCCAAAGGTCCAGCTTACTGTGTGCTCCTGCTCATTTTCTGTTGCTATCATAAAATATCAGGGGATAGGTAATTAAGATCAGAAGTTTATTTAGCTAATAGTTCTGGAATCCATGAAGTTCAAGACCATGGCCCTGGCATCTGTTGGCTTCTGGGAAGGAACTTCTTGCAACACAACACAGTGAAGGACCTTGAACAGGGAGAGAGAAAAAGTATTCCAGCTCCTTGGACTAAAGCCACCAAAGGCCATGGTTTGAACCCCACCATCCTCATGACACCTTTGAATTCTGTTACTCCCCAAAGGTCCTGCCTCCAAAAACAGTGGATATACGGATTTGGGGATTTCATGGCCAGTTCCATGAACTTTTGGGTGGCCTTCATCCAGCATCCACCCCTAGAAATCCTTTGGGGTCTTCTGTAGACATTTGAGTCATCATTTGGTGTTTATATTTCTATCAAGTATGCCCCTGGGATGACAAGAGCTGGCATATATGAACTGTTGTTTGAAGGACTTTACATGAATTGATCTACTATTCCTGCTACATCATGATGGAATATGAGGCACAAGGAAACTGAGGCTCAGAGGCTTCTAGAGTTGCTAAGTAGGGCAGCGGGATTCCAACCAAGTCAGCTTGGCATGTTGCCCGATGAGGTTTGGAAATAAAGCCTCATTGCGCTGTCATTTTGTCAGCTTTGAGTCCAAGGACATGGCCATTAGTGGCCAGAGACACCCTGAATGAGTCTATTCTGCAGGAGTGGACTGTTGCCCATAAGCCATTCAAACTGGTGGGGACACCTGCCAGCCTGTGAGGTAGGAGACAGTTCCTCTGCACAAGCCTTCAGATCCTTCTCAGGTGTGAAGACTGAATGCCAGGTGTATGAGCTCATTAGCCTCCTAAGGAATGCTTCAGCCTCTTTCCAGGGAGAGCCTGCCCGCCAAAGGATGGTAGGGAACAGAGAGGCAGAAGAGCCTCCTTCAGAAACTTCCAGTCTCTGTCAGCAAGCCCAGGGAACGCACTTGTACAGACAGATAAAGCGCAATGCCAGCTGGCTGCCGGTCTCCAGCAAGACTGTGGAGGAGGAGGAGAGATGGTGTACCACTTGGATTTATAATTTGAACCTCAACTCAGCTACTTTCTAGCTTGGTGGATTTGGGTAACCTACTTGGCCTCTCTGAGTTCCAGTTTATTTTCTATAGAATGTGGTGCTAAGACCTGTCTTGGAGCGTTGGTGTGAGGGGGAGACCCGTGGGGGTGCCTGGTAGGTCCTGGGCATTCAGCAAACAGAAAAGGTAGATGCTGTAAAAAGCCACCCTGAGGCAGACCCTGGGAGCCCTGGGATGCTTCTTGGGAAAGTTGGCAAGCTACATCTTGGAGCCTTGTTGGGTCTATCCACTCAGTAGGCTCTCCTGCTTGGGGACACAGCTCCCCACCTCTGTGGAAGTTACCCTCTTCTATTCCATGAAGATTGGAAGGAATGTTAAGCCCAGGATTACGGACTCATTTCAAGCTCAGGGTGGGATCAAACTGTCAGCATCCAAGCCTGAGAGTCTGTCTCCAGACAGTCAGGCAGAAAACTGTCCCTTTCCTTGGAGATGACTGAACTGGATGCATTTAAATCTAGAACTCTTCTTATTCTTTTGTCACACCTACCTGGCTCCACAGAGAGCCCGTCTCAGCAGGAAGGAAACACAGACAGAGCCACACATTCGTATGAAAGGGACTTAACTGGTTTTCCCTGCTCCCACCCCAACTTCTCTATCAAACGAATCACAGAAGTCTCCTTCAGCTTCCGCTCTCTTGAGTTTTGTTTTTAACCACAGTTATCCCTAAGAAAACTGACTCTGACACAGGAGGTCTTCTGAGAGATTTGGGCAAGCTACAGAGAGCATCAGCCAAAAACAAGAGGATCCAAAGCCAAAGACAAGAGGGTCCAAAGCCAGGGAAAGGCTAGCCTCGAGCGAGTCTCCCAGTCCATTCCCAGTGTTCTCATTGGCATCCATTGCTCACATCTTCCCTGCCTTTCATTACAGAGCATTCTACAGCCTGCTGTTGTATTCTGGGGAGCCTTAGACATCCATGGCTTGGATTCCATATCAAGAAGGGTGCTCTAACTCTGCTTGGTGGGCCTTATTGACAGATTCTGGATACTGGTGAAGATGCCCAGGACCGAAGGTGTAACCCCAGCGCCAAGCCATCAACATCTCCTTGATTGGATGTGAGCTTCCAAGAGCTCCTGGACTATACAGCTGAGCAGGATGTCAGTAGTTTGCAAGGGGGTGTGAAGTGTGTCTAACACAAGAGAAGGCCCCCGATCTCTGTAAAGGACAAGCCAGTGAGGTGTCCTGTGGCCGTTAGGATGACCCCTCAGTGCCAAAGAGTGTTTTGATGGGAGAACCTTCTGTACACCATGTGACATGAACCAGGGAAAGGAGCTCTGCCCTGGATCCAGAGCAAGAGCAGCAAGAGGAATTTCATGAAGCAGTAGCAAAAGCTTGGGGTTAAGGACACGGATTTGTGAAGAAGGAAAGAGGAAGTGGTATTACTTTTGACCACATGTGAGACGCCTTCTGAGTGAAGCTAGAGAATGGGCAGTGGGGGTGAGGCTGTGGGATAGCACAGATGCTTTAGAAAACACAGGCAGTTCCTCACATGGTTTAGCCTACAATTCTATGCCTAGGTGCATACTTAAGAGAAATGATGGCACAGGTCTCCACAAAGACTTGTGCATGTATATTTACATTTCATTATTCATGATAGTCAAAAGCAGGAATAAGGGCTGGGAAGATGGCTCATTCGGTGGAGTGCTTGCCACACACACATAAAGACTTGCTTTGGTCCCAAGATAAGTTGGTTTGATGGCACATGTTTATATTCCCAGAGCTGAGGAGGCAGAGAAAGAAGGATCCTTGAGGCTCACTAGTCAGCCAGTCTAGCCAAATTGACAAGCTCTGGGTTTAGTGAAAGACCCTGCCTTACAACAATAAACAATAGAGGAAGGCACTGAACATTAACTTGGGGCCTCCACAGGGGCACACACACACACACACACACACACACACACACACACACACAGCCCCCATGAAGATGTATACACAGAAAGAAAGAAAATGAAAATAACCCAAATATCTGTCAACTGAAGGAGTATAGTAAAATACTGTATAGCTGTTTCATGCCAGGTATGATATAGGTGAAGCTTGAAAATGTTATTCTAAAGGAGAGAAGCCAGACATAAAGGCTCATATACTATATGATACCATTTATATTGTTATGCCCAGGTCATGGGGACCCCCAAAAGATCACTACAGAGACTGAATCCTGTATGTAAAAACAATGAGCCTTTATTTTCAAGCTCAGAGCTTGAACTCTGTCCAATGAAGCAGTGAGAGCAGAGAGTCTGGAGCTCAGGCAGGGTGGTTTTTTTTGTTTGTTTGTTTGTTTTGTGTTTTGTTTTTTATCATAGCAGAGGTTGGAGTGAGGGATTTTTCAGGGTTCAGGACCCTGATTGGCTGACATCTGTCTAGGGGGTATAGAGAATGTTTGGAATGTCAGGTATTTCCCCCAGGGCCAGGTAGGCCCCACTGGGTGGGGTCAGCTTATGGCTTTTCCTGGGTCCAGGTGCTGCCTGCCAGAAGCTGTGTCTGGGCCTCTAAGCCTGTCATGGCAGCTGTATGGTCAAGCTGTTTTGTCCACCACTACCATCCCCCTCCCCCCCCCCACACACAATATGATGGTTCAGAATAAGCATGTCTGTAGAGACAAAAGCAGGTTGCTCTGTGGGAGCCAATGGGTCAGGGCTGGCCTGGGAGTAAGGGGATGAGGAGCTGGGAATTGATAGCGAAGGATGTGAGGATTTCTATGGGAGTCATGACAGTGATCTGGAACTGATGGCAGTGATGAATGGGAAAGTCTGAGGATACACTAAAAGCCACCGAACCGTGCATTGTAAGTGGGAGATTTGTGTGATATGTGGGCTATGTCCTAACGAAGCTGTTCAAAGTGTTCATCTTAGAGAAAAGATGGGATGTCTCTTACAGCCCTGTGACTCCAGCTGTGAGCATATGTGACACAGCAGAAACCAGAAACTAGAATTAAAATCACACAGCAATCTTTAAAAGAAGGGAGCAGTCTTGTCATGTACTATTATTCATTACTCAGTGGAAGAGGCTGAGATTGAGACATGACAGTTTACTACAGGCCAAGTTGCTAACAAATGGAGGACCCAGAATCAACACTCCTGCCAGTTTGATTGCTAATCGTTAGACATTTTTAGGGGCCTCTATAAGGAGGGTCTTCAGGCTCCTTACATCTGTGGGGTACTATAAAAGGGCAGTGGGCAAGCAACATGGATCTTTTCCAGCCATCACACCCCTCCCTCTTAGCTCCAGTGATTTGCAAAGCCGTAGAGAGTCACCTTGACCTGCTGACTGTAGGGATGCTCCACATCCTACACTGCCCAGGCTGGTATAGGATGCAGAGGTAACAGGAAAGCATGGCTGATGGAGACCTCAGTCTTGCTTCTCAAAGATTCCCCTTTGGATTTCTTTTTCTTCCTTCCTTCCTTCCTTCCTTCCTTCCTTTCTTTCTTTCTTTCTTTTTTTTTTTTCCGAACCAGTGAGTCTTTATTGGGGTTATTTGTAGAAGCAGGAATGACTCAAAGACAGATGTGTAGCCATAATCCCACTTCAGATAATGGAATCTGGAACCCTGAAGCTCACTTACCACACTGTTTGCAGACACCTGGAAAGGTCAGAGAATGTCTCTTCCTGGCAGTTCAGCTCACCTGAGCCTCTTACAGACAGCTCAGGTAGAGAAGCAAGTTCACCCAAAGCTCCTCAAGACTCAGGAAATTCTAAAGGGAGATAAAATGTTCAACCTCTTTGGATTTCTGCTGCTGCGACCTTGCTGGCTTCAAAAGGATGCTGACTCTTTGGTGACACTCTGGCCCTACCTTGGACCAATAACCCATTCCTTAGACCATGGCAGAGTGCAGGAGAGACACGATGATATTTAGTAAAGATTATAGAGCAGTGGTTCTCAGCATGTGGGTCGTGGCCCCTTTAGGGGGTTGAGTGACATAACAGATAGCCTTCTATCAGATGCTTATATTTGATTCATAACATTAGCAAAATTGCAGTTATGAAGTGGTGATGAAAATAATTTTATGGTTGGGGTTCACCACAACATGAGGAACTGTATTAAAGGGTCACAGTGTTAGGAAGGTTGAGAACCACTGTTGTAGAGGCTCTCCAGCTCGGGGAAAGGAGGAAGAAGGCTCAACTACTTGAACTCGAGCAGATCACAACGTAGTTCCAAGTCTCTGTTTCTCAACTGCGCAATGGGAATGAGAAGGCCAAGGTTACAATGGTACCACACATGGGAGTGGGAGCCTACATTAGTTATCCCTGTGTAGTTGTGAGATAATTCTTGGTGCGAACAACTCAAAGGAAGAGTGTAGGGGGAAATTTCTGTCCTGACAGCAACTCCCAAATACCTAGCAGCTGCTTCTCAAATTAACACACAGAGGCTTATATTATAGCTGGAGAGTTTCTCTCCAGGTCTCGCCAAGCCCCAGCAGTTCCACAGCCCACTTATAAAATAAACACACAGACTCTTATATTATTTAAACTGTTTGGCCTAATGGCTCATGCTTCTTGCTATCTAGTTCCTACATCTTAAATTAACCTGTTTCTATAAATCTATACCTTGCCACATGGCTCATGGCTTACCAGTATCTTACATGTTGGTACTCAGGGCGGCAGGCAGAGTCTCCTGACTCAGCCTTCCTGTTCCCAGAATTCTCTTCTCTGCTTGTCCCGCCTATACTTCCTGCCTGGCTACTGGCCAATCAGCATTTTATTTATACAGAGCAATATCCACAGCATTATATGAATTATAAATGCTCAGCCAATAGCTCAGGCTTATTACTAACTAGCTTAAATCTTAAGTTATCCCATATTCCCTATTTATGCTCTGCTACATGGTGGTACCTTTATTAGCATGGCACATTCATCTTCTGCTCCCTCTGTGTCTGGCTAGTGACTTCCGACTCTGCCCTTCTCCTTCCCGTCATCCTTAGTTTGGTTGCCCTGCCTATACTTCCTGCCTGACTACTGGCCAATCAGCGTTTTATTAAACTGATTCAAGTGACAAATCTTTACAGTGTACAGGAGGATGATCCCACAGCAGGAGAGGTTGATTCTGGCTCATGGTTTCGGAGGGTGGGGAGGGCACAGTGGAGCTGCTGAAATCATGGTGGTGGTGGTGGGGGAGGGGCGCATAGCAGAGGCTGCTCACAGCATTCTAGATCAGAAGGCACAGAATGAGGCTAGGAGTGGCTACGGATAACATATCCCCCAGGACCAGTGACTCTACCTCCCCAAGTTTCCATAGCCTTTTCAAATGGAGCCACCAGCTGGGGACCAAATATTCAAAATGCGAGCCTGTGAAGGGCATTTCATATTTAAACCATAACAACTCACAGTGTCTTTGTGTTCTTATGACCATGCTGCTGGATTGGGGTGGTGGGGGATAATGGTGGTCTCTCAGTTTTGAAGGAGTTGTCTTAATGGGCCATTCTCAGAAATGGTTTGGACACTATGCTGCCTGGGGCTAAGTGAAGGCTCTCAGAAGCTCTCTTGACTTGGTATACTTCCCAGTAGCTTCTCTGAAGAGAGCCACCTTGAACAGCGGCATCTTTCTCACATTGGTATTGTGAAGAGGGCTAGAGAGGTCGTCCTGGAGCGTGGTCATCAGTCTAACCCTACTGGCCAGCATCAGGTCTGCCTTCCAGTATGCACTCAAGAAATAGATTCAAGGACGGGAAATAGAACGTCAAAGCCAAAAGCAAGCCCCAGAGGACAGCCAATATAGTAATTCTCCATTTATTTTTAACCTCAAAACCCTGACTTCAAAGAGAAACATTAAGCAGAGACTAGGCGTATATAGATAAGAGCTGAGCCATGCTGACTGTGGTGGGGGTGGAGTGAGCCTCACCATGCTGAGGCCTTGGGGGAACCCTCAAGACAACCAGGAACAGAGCTCAACCCTGACATCTTAGCAGCTCATTGTACAGGTGGGAAAACCATGGCTTCGGAAGGAGGATAGGGTGTATTCTCTTCAAGTTGTAGAGAATGAGTTCCAAGCCTGCCACCAGGCTCCTGCCCTGGAGGTTGCAGACTTTCTCCTGGCCTGGGTGCCTCAGTTACAGCACTGACCTGGACTTGCTTGGCAGCCAGGCTTCTGAATGTACAGAGATGGAGAAAGAGAGGAAGCGGGTACCTCTCAGGGGCCCACATGAGTATCTCTCATGCCTCTCCGTGTCAATCATACACCGTGCAGAATCTCTGTTAACAAAAAAAAAAAAGTGGGACATTTTTAACCCTGTCCTAGAGCAGACAGACTTGAGTTTCAGACGTCAGGATCCCATGAGCAAACCCAGGCCCTTGGAACAGTCGGTTTTGCTTTTCTGAGCCTGACCATCCTCTTCCCCTGGGGAGTAGGGCTCTGAATGGTTTTCTAACTTCCTCCTGGGCAAGACAGGAAGTTCCCTGAGAGCAAGAACAAGATCTTATTTCTGTTTATTTTCCCACCCCCTCCAGTGCCCTGCACAACCCATAGAATGAGGTCGGGCTTAAGCAGGGCTTGTTGAATTGAATTATTGAGCAGACAGGCTTCCAAAGGGAAATAAACAAACAAAAGAATGGCCCCCTGTGACTCAAAGCTGCAGCAACCTGTCACTTGCAGATTAAATCGCAGGCTCCTCAGATGGATGAGGCAGGAGCTCACAGCCTGTTCTCACTTCCGGTGTGCTGGGGGTCACACTCAGCCCTCCAACTGCCCCACAGGGAGGTGATGTGGAGAGTGGAGATGGCTCCTGAGGGCTTGTCCTGAGTGTCCCCTTCCCTCCCAGTCAGCACTGACCTGGTGTTGCTGAGACACCCCTCGTGCCTCCCAGAAACAGACTGCAACCCCTGACTTCCTGATGAGATTAAAACAATGACTGAGGAAACAATGTTTCTCTGCTGTGGCTCTGGTCCCCTTACTGGTCCTTTTGTTAAAGAGAAAGTGGAAATATTTGATCCAGGGTTCTGTAGCCAACCTCTGTGATCTTCAGTTACTCTGGAGGGAGTTTTGCCCTTTGGGCCTTTATGTATAGCTGGACCCCCATGTCCTAAGGGTCTCACTCTCTAAAACCAATGCTACCAGTTGGGGACCAAAGCCTATGGGTAACATTTTACATTCCAACCCAAACAGGACCTGGTGTAGTTCTTATCACCACCTTCGTTAGAGTCAGGAACTCTAACTCTAGAGTGTGCTGTGGTGACCAGGGGGTGGCCAGGTGACATCCACCATCACACTGAATTCTCAGAGCAGCCTCATTCAAGGAGCTGCTGCCATCATCATTCCCACCTCAGAGACCGGAAAACTGAGGCCATCACCTTGCCAGGACCACACTAGAAGACGCTAGTTCTGACAGTGACCCTGGTTTCCTTTGTTCCGTGACCTTGATCACCAGGTCAGGCTGTGCCTTTCTTCAGACCAGAGATGAGACGCCACAAGGCCTGGAGGGGAGAAACAGCCAAGCTGGTGACCCTGCAGGTCTGTGTAGTCGAGATCTTATTTCCAAAGTGACAAAATTGAAAGCAGTTTCAAGATGGTAAGAAGCGGCCTTGCTGTCAAGTGAGACCTTTGTGTTGTGTTCAAAGGAAACTAATTAAAAGAAGCTTCCTTTAAAGTATATTGGACGGAGACGTTTCCACTTTGGCCCAGCAAGCCAATCCAGTTTCAATCCAGTTTGAAAACTTAGTGTGAAGCCTGAATTATCAACGCACATGAGAAAAACGATCTGCCTGTTTGCTTTAGAACGTTGTGGCCCTGGAGTAGGATTTGCCACATCTCTTGAGGACTTAGGCAGGAATGGGGTGGGCTAGCATAGAGCCTATGAAGGCCACGGGAGGATCTTCTGAATCTCACATCATGATCTGGGCCGTTATGGGGGCAGCATGTTCAGATTGCTGTGGTGATTTTTAAATGTGTGGGTTTTTTCAAAGATTTATTTTTATTATTTTGGATTAATAATAAAATAATTATTTTATTATTGTGTGCTTGTGTGTGTGTAGGTATGTTGTAAGTGTATATGTGTAAGTAGATGTCCAAAGAGACCAGAGATGCTAAGTCACCTGGGGCTGGGGTTATAGGCACTTGTGAGCCCCCAGATGTGGGACTCAAACTCTGCTCCACTACAAAGAACGTTATCAGTATGTGCTTTAACAGCCCAGCCATCTCTCCTGCTCTTAGTGGAAGCAAACTTTAAAGGGAAATTTTTGCAGATAACGCACTCAGTACAGCCTTACAGACTCCCGCTATATTTAACGGTTTTGTTAAACAGTCAGCAGTTCCAGGTCTCCCAGGCTGCTGGGAACCCATCAAGGAATCATGTTAGTGTAGGGAAATCTTACAGAACGTAGCCGTGGCCTTCAGGATTGCCAGGGATAGATGAGCTCACGTTATCCACACCCAGAACTGCGGGAATGGAGGGCGGGTGTGGAGCAGTGACAGACACGGGACTTGTAAGCCACATGTTGCAGAGCCCGAGTAGAAAGCAGCCCCATGTCATGTGCCTTCTGTTCTCTGGAAGTCCAGTGCTGTGGACCGGGAAGCCCATGGTAGCCTGGGTCTGAGCTGGTTTGCCTATATTCATTACTCTTCTCATTGTTGTGTAAAGTACCTGACAAAGACAACTTAAGGAAGGATTTATTGGCTCACAGGTTAAGGAGATACAGTCCATCATGGGTGGGGG
>CABHPP010135727.1:3312-40375 GCA_902168425.1 Peromyscus attwateri
GGGGGGGCGGGAGGGGGGGAGGGAAAAAGGGGGAAATTTTGGGTGATATGTAAAGTTTAATTTTATTTTAAAAAAAAAAAAAAAAAATTAAAAAAAAAAAAAAAAGGATGTGTCCCCAAATTCAAAGGAAATTTACTTTTAAATCCCTCATGAGAAAATGTTTTCTCAAAGTAAATGCTAAATTTATTTAAAATAAATATGCACAAATTTTCATGTGAAAGATTTTAAATTAGGTTATCTTTAGAGAGTATTTTCTGGTACCTTCCACCAAGGAATTACAACCTCTGTCTCTCTCATCTCTCATCTTCCTTTTTCCACAATCCCCTTTCATCTCTTCCTTCCTGTCTTATATTCACATTTCCACAACTTAGAGCCAAGTCTGCATTCAAAATAGGTGACTAAGAGGCCTGGTGCGGAGGTTCAGTGGGTAAAGATGCTTTCTGCCAATCCTGAGGGCCTGTTTTCAATCCCTGGAACTCACATGGTGGCAGTAGAGAACTGATTCCACAACATTGTCCTCTGACCTCCATATTCACACCATGGGTGTATCCACACATGCAAACAGAAAAAAGAAATGTTTTTTATACATATATAATATGATTTAGAACGAAACAGTTTAGAGTGACATCAAGCTCCAGTGTTTCATGGGAAATGTGATTACAGAAATGGTCATGGGACAAAAGGCTCTAAGAGTTCAAGTGCCGAGAGCAAACTTTGAGGGAAAACCTTCATTTCTTTACCCATATGACTTCAGAAATGTTCAAATCAAGATTCATTCAGTTCATGCTGGCTCTGAAGTTTCCCTGAATCCTCACTGTAGACAGCTTTTGTCTGGTGTTACAACTCATGGGCCAGTTAACTACCAAGGTGATCGTCTAACTCATACTAATTCTTATCTGTCCACATACCCTCTGTTATCCAAAAGTGTTGTGGAATATTAGTTTAAGATGAGTTACATTCATTTATGCTGTGGAATATTTGTTTAATGGTGCAAAGATGTGTTGCAGTCTTTTATATTGCATTTGTTTAACTCTGTAAAGCTGTGTTACTTTGCCTGCCTAAAACACCTGATTGGCTTAATAAAGAACTGAATGGTCAATAGCTATGCAGGAAAGGGATAGGCTGGGCTGCTGGGCAGAAAGAATAAATAGGAGGGGAAATACAGGTTCAAAAGAAGAGGGAAGTGAGAAAAGGAGAAGGAGAGGAGGAAGCCAGGGGCCAGCCACCCAGTCACACAACCAGCCAGAGTAAGAAGGAAAGAAAGGTATATAGAATAGAGAAAGGTAAAAACCCAGAGGCAAAAGGCAGAAAGAATAATTTAAGAAAATCTAGCTAGAAATAAGCCAAGCTAAGGCCAGTCATTCATAAAAAATAAGTCTGTGTGTATTTATTTGGGTGCTGGGTAGCAGGCCTCCAAAGAGTATATATATATATACACACACACACACACACATATATATATATATATATATATATATATATTTGTGTGTGTATGTATATGTATATATATTCAACTACACAAAAGGATGCTTCTCATGGGAAAAGTAAGCATGATATATGGTTGTACTTTAAGAAATAAGAATATCTCCTGATAGGGAATATCATGAGCTGTAGACTCACAGACAAGGTTTAATTATCAGCTGTCATACTGTGTCATGAATGGTTGCCATGACAGCTTTCTTATGTCAAACATCCCCCTACCTATGATCCTAAAATCATTACATCTGAATATTTAACCAAGTCCATTTTTTTGATTCCACTATAATCCCAGAACTTTTAAGCAATTTTCCATCCTATGTGGCTTGGTTTTTAAATAAAAAAATTTAGCTTACAAAATCTTGTACTCATGATCTATGGATAACTGCACAAGACCTGCACAAGGTCAAGGCAGCAAGACCAGTCAGCATGCCTATAGCAGCACTAAATGGACCTGGTGGGTTACAAAATGAAAGAGAGAAATAGAGGGAATGTGAAGGGGGAGAGAGAAAAGTTAGGGATTGTCCAGAAGGAGTGGGAAGAAGGAACTGGGGGTGGGTTTCATCAAGATACATTGTATACATGGACAAAAATCTTCAAAGAATAAATAAAAGATGTTCTAAAATTATTTTAAGTCAAAATTTTCATATATAACCAGAATGTTAACAAGTTATTTTTTTAAAAAATATAGATGTAAATAAACAAGGATAAACAAGCAAATCATGAGAAAAAAATATACAGAAGAAATCTGTCCTAGATAGTAAGAACTATTAAGTGATGTTATTAACCTACAATAATGTGCTATCCTAACAAGAGGGGGAAATGTCACTGAACTAGGAAGTGTGTATACAATTCTGTATCTGAATATGGCAACATTTTAGTAGAAAGTTCTAGAATTTTTAGCTTTCTACAAGGATGTTATAATAATAACAACAGTACAATAATGTCATTCTCTATAGATGAAAATGAAATTCATAACTTAAAACATTTAAAAATATAATAAAAAGTGAAACAATATCTCAGACCTTGAGGAAAGAAAGTTTTTTGTTTTTTTTTTACAAAATGAAAAATGCATAAATCATACTTAAAAGTTAAATTGACTACAGCAAGAGTTGGGGAAACTTGAAAAAGTGAAGGAAACAAACAACAAAAATGGAAATTATTGACTACAAAATACAGGTCTGGTGAGATAACTCAATTCATAAAGTGCTCACTGTGCAAGCACAAAGACATGGGTTTGATCCTGCATTAAGTAATTTTAAACTGAAATAAAAGCCAGGTGTAGTGGCATACCCTGGTAATCACAGCAGTGGCAAGGAGTAGACATGAAGAGCCTTGGAGCTCCTTCGCCAGCCAGCTGACCCTAACTGATGAGCTCTACTTCCAGTGAGAGATCCAGTCAAAAAATGACACCTGGGGTTGTCCCCTGGCCTGCATACACTCACGTCATGAACTCAAGAGACCTCAGATTCTAGATGCCAATCCCAGGAGTGTTTAAGTTAGAGTCAATTTCTATTTTCTGAATTTCTCTTGTGTGGCCTTCAGCTTAGTGATTCAGCAACCTTAAGTCGTTATCTCCTAATGGCTTCTATTTCCAGTTATATTTGAGTTATATATTTTATGAGAAAGTTATAAAGCCTCCATCTTAGTGGAGATGGCTCCACACTAGAGCCAAACAGTTGTCTGTGGAGATGCCATGGACCAGCACAGTCATCAAGATAAGTATCTAAATAGAGTTAGATCATTCAGAATGTGTCCCTGAACCTCAAAGTGAGGTCAGTTCCACCAAAGACTGAAGGTGGCTGTCAATTAAGGATGTAGGGGATGCTAGTGATAAAATCACAGTGTCCTTGTACACTATTAAAATGTTCTGATAAGGGATGCTTGAAGACATATTCAAATAAAAGGAAGTAGATTATCCATAACATAATAGAAGTAGAATTAATGAAAAATGGCCATACAGATGTTAGTAAGTGATATAACCTGAATTTGAACCCCAGATCTGTCAAATTTGTCCTTGCTGTTCATGTCTCTACTTTATAGTTTGCCAAGGTCCTTTGAGGAACAAAAGCCACTAATCCAAACCACCATTGTGCTAGGACATGTGTGACTCCCAGAACCTAAGTGAAATAGAAACCAAAGCTTTAAATTTCAAGGATAGTAAAGTGTAAATTAATCACATTGGCTTTGTTTTGGTTTTGTTTTACTTTCTAGATTGTAATACTGATATCAGCCAAAATCAAGAGCATTTTTTTTCTGTGCTGAAAAAAATCTGGCTCATTCTCCTTCCCATGAGGTAGATGCAATTTGGATTTTGTGGAAAATGCACACAATAGGGATTATAACTGGATGTGGTAGCTCATGCCTGTAATCTTAGCCTTTGGGAGGAGGACTGTGAGTATAAAATATCAGACTGGGTATGCTTGTGCATGCCTCTAATCCTGAAACTTGGGAGGTGAAGGTAGGAAAATCAGTAGTTCAAACCTAGACTTGGCTACGTAGGTTGTTGGAAGCCAGCCTACAGGACATGAGACACTGTGTTGAGAGAGAGAGAGACAGAGAGAGAGAGAGACAGAGAGAGAGATAGAGAGAGAGAGACAGAGAGAGAGAGACAGAGAGAGAGAGACAGAGAGAGAGAGAGATCTGGAAACAGCTTTGGAAGAATGACCATAGAAGCTGCAAAATCCAAGAATGTCTAAGGAAATGTATTTATTCATCCAGATCTAGAACATGCTAGTGGGTTAACAGGGATGGGAGAAGGGTTGGGACTGACGCCCAGCTTTCTCATGGGTAGAGCCATGACAGAAGGGTTGCATTCCATCTGCTCATTCTCGCCTGAGTTCTCAAGTGAAGTTCTCGCTCTGTGGTGATTTGAGGCTGAGTGTTCAGGTTCTCTCAGAATCACTTCCATCAGGAGGTATTCCTGATTCCACAGAATTAGGAGGTGAAGAAATTGCCTAGAAAATGAGACAGCCGTTCTCAATAAGAGGATCATCATCACCCCTGTCCACTCCATCCTTCCTTATTGCCACCATGATCACTACTACAGATCCACAGATATTCTTTCACTGATGATTACTCTGTTAAATACTGAATAATAGTTATATGCATATGAATAAGGAGACAAAACATTTTTATTTCATTTCTATGGGTTGCTGCTACATATGTGGTTTCATAACTGAATATGGAGATTGTGCAGAGGAAAGTCAATAAAATTCAAATCCAAGGTGTTTCTGGTCATGCTTGCCCCTGTTGAATGTTGAATTGCATGCCTTCACTGTGGACTTGGTTCTGAACACACAGCATGCTGCTGCCACACCACAAAACACCAGTGGGTGTTGCTCAGGTTGTTTACACTTTGTATGGTATGAATGACAGCAACCTCACTTCATAAAAGCATAGTAGTGTAACTCCAGATAGCAAATACCTGCAATTTTTTTCTACAATTCTTCCTTAGCATGCAAGCATCAAATTAGCATATATTTGGGTTGCTTTATGTCAGAGTGTTTGATTTTAAAAGTTGCTGTTTGTTGACTTGTTTCAAAAAACATTGTTGAATGAATTTTGACTCAGGATTAGAATAGAATTTTCAGCAGTTTTGAAAATGGCTGTAAACATACTAAACATATTCCTGTCATTTTGTACTATATGTTAATACAAAGCACTATTCTCAGCCTTGAGAATAATAAAATCAGAATATTAATCAACTCTCAGAAACAAGATGATCTCCATCCTGCAGCATCTAATATATATCCAAGATTTCATTATTATGGAAACATAAACAAGCACATTCATTTCATTAATATGCAAATTTGCTTTGGTCTTTAATAAGTGGTTAAATTACATAGCAACTAATTGTTTTAAATAAATTTCTTTATTATTTATTATCCATAAATGTTTGATCTATACCTATTTTGTATACCTACATATGTAGGGCTGTGTAAAGCTTTCTTGGGCAAAAAGAAATTGAAAGTGGAAAATTTTAAGAACCCAAATTAGAAGCTCTAAATATCTAGTAAGAATATGTGACCATCCTGAGTTGTACAGCTCAAAAGTAAAAACTTATAAAAAATAATTAAAATTAGTTTAACCACATTAATATATATATATATATTAATATATAGCTTGCATTTTCAAATCTGAATCATTTCCAGCCTTACTTCATCTCACACTTTGATCTAAATAATTCCCAGAACCCCACTAATCATAACCATATAAAAGTTTCTCATTCTGAAAGTCAGAAATTATTTCACACATTGTGGAATTTGCAGATGATAGAACTTGCTCATCATTTACACAAACTCACCTCTCTTGAACCACAAACATTTCCTAGGCACCACATGGCTGAGATGGAAATGGTGATGGCCAGCTCCAGCAGGGTGAGGATCAGCATTAGAGTCACAAGGCCCTAGGGAAATGATGCCTCAGATCAAATCAGTGGAAATATTCAGTGGGAAAAACTGTCAGAAAAAAAAAAACAAAAACAAAACAAAAAAAAAATAAAAAAAAAACAGACTGCAAAATCCTCAGCAGGGAATAAAGTGAGATACAAATTAGACAGAAGGTGCAGACACACAAATTCTGAAGAAGAGGTCCAGTATCAATCCAAAATCATAAAAATATTGTCCCAGGAGAAAGACATATGTTATTTCTAGATTGACCTATGTGAACTAGTCAAAGGGAGAAGAAATCATAGAAGAAAATTTCTGACACTATCACTAACACTTATCAATATAATAAATTACAGAAAGTTTTTATTACTTATCAAATATTAACATATTGAGTTTTATACCAATCCATTAGATGGGTGCTGCTCATTATTATCTTCACTTCAAAGATAAGAAAATTAAAATATAGACAGCTTATCTAATGTGCCCTTCATTACAAAACTAATACAGAGCAAAGCCAACATTCAAGTTAACATAGTAGATAACACACTGTTTTTCTGTGTATTTTGAATGGTTTGAAATACGTTATTAGCAGTTTTAAAACATACATTTGATGTGGAACCCAGGAAAATGCATAAGTCAGGTGACTGTGAAGACTGGCAACTCTTGAAAGCCTGGGTATTGATTGCCAAATGTACAGAAAGGAAAGCAGTCCCAACAAATGCAATTATAGTACTGGCAATGTTCATCCCAAAACTGTTTTGCATCTAAAATAAAAAAAATAGTTCATTAATATATGTAGAACATCCTTTAATGCCTTGGCAACATTCCATTTAAAGAAGTATCTATTTACACACCCAACAGCATTCTAGATGCAGCGCAAGCTCCCATGAGCAAAGATTTCCCCCTTGGTACAATCTAGCAATTAAGACAAAGAGGTTGGGGTACACAGCTCAGTTGGTAGAACACTTGCCTAACATGTATGAAGCCCCGGAATCAATCTTTAGTACTGCATAAACTGGGTATTGTTGAGGATGCCTGTAATTCCAGTACTCTGTGAGAGCAGAAATTAAAATTCAAAGCTACCCTATAATGTATGAAACCCTATCTCAATTTTAGAAAGAAAAATACACTAGCATATAAATTATGCCATATTTTCAAGTAACTAAGTATTGAGGCTAATAGAATGGTATAAGAAGAATGGAAATCTAGTGAAAGGAGTGGAGGTTTGTAACATTAAGTAATAATAACATACGGAGTCAGGGATATATAATTGAGCATTTCCCCAGGTGGTCCAGAGGAAGTCTGGGTAAAGAACACAGTTCAAAGTCCCTGAGGCCACAGTATCCCCAGGATACAAGAGAGCCAAGATGGATAAGATTAGGAAACTAAGTCAAAATTAATAGAGAGATGTATTATATAAAGCCCTGTAATTCATGAAAAAAAGTCTTGAGTTCTAATTCTGAGAAAAATACAAAATTGTTGGAGGATTTTGAGCAAAGAGGTGACAGATCAATAGCCTCAAAAGGGTCACTTAGTCTTTGTTGAGAACAGGAAAAATCAGGTTCACAAATGGAAGCAGAGAGCCCACTTAAGAGACTACTTGGAATGCCATCAGAGGAAAGATGAGAAAAAGCCAATCACAAGCTTAACTTGATGATGGAGCCCAGGTGATTTGCTGAAATACTAGCTTCAGGAATGTGAAAAAAGAGATTGGGATATGCTCATGTTATCAGCCTAAGAATCTGGAAAGATGAAATTTCCATCAGCTGACATGAAGATGAGATGTCACAGAACAGGTTCCAGGGATAGCTTAAGTTGGGTTTTAGACATTTCAGACTTCTAATTGGAAACAAAGTCGATGATCCAATCTGCTGCTCAGGAGAAAAATCTTGGCAGGAACATGTATTTCAGGAGTGTGACCACAGAGGTGTCATTTGAAGCAATGAAAATGGCTGAAATCATTGAAGTAAATATGGACTAAGCAGGGTAGCTGTAGACAAATTGCTAAAAGGTCTTATTAAATAAAAAAAAAATGGAGCCAGATATCGGGGTTAAAACCTGAGAGATCGGAGGAATAGGAAAATCCACAAGCCAATCTCACCTTACCAACTATCAGTTTCCAAAGAGACCTACTTCCTATATACCCACACCTATATGCCTTTCTGTTCTGCTATGCCATTTGCTCTTTCTGTCCAACTACATCACTTCCTCTTCCTGCCCAGTTCTGTCACTTCCTGTCTGTCTGTACAGACCTCCAAACCTTTATGGTTAACTAGTGTTGGAATTTCAGGCATGTGTCACCATGGCTGGCTCTGTTCCCAGTGTGGCCTTGAACTCACAGAGATCCAGACAGATCCCTGCCTCCTGAATGATAGGATTAAAGGAATGTGCTACCATTGCCTGACTTCTAAGTTTAATATAGTGGCTGGCTTTTTCCTCTGATCTCCAGGCAAACTTTTTTTATTAAAGCACAAATAAAATATCATCACAGGTAGCTGGGGAAGGAACTGGGGAAGAAGACTGTAAAGGACAGGAGGAACTATTGAGATGTGCGGGAGCCCAAGAGAAAAAATATCAAGAGAGGAGGTGAGCTAAATGCTGCCCATAGGTAAAGTCAGGTGACGGACAAGAACTGAGCACTGTTTTAGCAACCTGGACACTTTCAATATTCTTAAGGAGGGAAGTTACAGAGGACAGGAAGTAAAGAAAGAATTGGGAAGATTTAACTGCAACAGAACAGACAAGAATTGGAGACAGAGTATGAATAATTCCTTTTAAAATGGAGTTTAGGGCCAGGCAGTGGTGGTAGATGCCTTTAATCCCAGCACTTTGGAGGCAGAGACAGGCAGATCTCTGTGAGTTCGAGGCCAGCCGGGTCTACAGAGCAAGTTCCAGGACAGCCAAGGCTACACACAGAGACCTTGTCTTGAAAAATCAAAAAAAAAAAATAGAGTTTAGGCACAAACAGAAAAATAAACTGCACTTGGCTATCAGGAAAATGTGGGCAGGTTTTTCTTTGGGCCACCAGCTCACGAAAAATGACATGGAGACTTATTATTAATTATGAAAGCTCAGCCTATAGCTTAGGCTTGTCTCACTAGCTCTTATAACTTAAATTAACCCATTTCTATTAATTTACTTTCTTCCTTGTGGCTTTATTACCTTTACCCTGTACTGTCCATGCTGCTTTCCTGCTTCCTGTGTCTAGCTGGCAACTCAGCTCTTCTTCTTCTTCCCAGCATCCCCTCTGCCCTGAAAATTCTGCTTTGCTGCTGGCTATTCATTCAGCTTTTTATTAAACCAATCTTAGTGGCACATCTTCACAGTGTACAAAATGATTATTCCACAACAGGAAAAAATAATGCCAAGATGAGATAGGTAGTTAGGTAGTTAGGTAGGTAGGTAGATAGATAGGTAGGTAGATAGATAGATAGATAGATAGATAGATAGATGATAGATAGATAGATAGATAGATAGATAGATAGATAGATAGATGATAGATAGATAGATAGATAGATAGACGATAGTAATGTGCTTATATGCTAATTTAAAGGACTGAATGGGGAAAATTGGAGTGACGAAATTACAAAGTGGAAAAGGACATGGTCTAGAACACTGAAGTAGAAGGATTTGCTTTAAAGAGTTCCTCCATGGTCAAACGATGGAGGGAAACATACACTGGAGCAGATCTAGTGCACACACAGAGGTTATAGTGTGTGTGTCTGAAAGTCTCTCCATGACTTCAGTTTCTCAGAACAGGGAGCAAGTCCATCATCATGGAGTGGGGATGAGAGAAAAAGATGGGTGTTTGAGGGTGGACTATTGTGATGGAACAGCCATGACAGCACAAGGGAAACAGCACAGGTGGGGGTTGAACGGCTAGATAACTCAGAGAACACACACCAGAGAGTTAGTAACTTTGTGATGAGTAATTAAAAGGGCCAAACAATGGTGGCGCACGTCTTTAATCCCAGCACTCAGGAGGCAGAGGCAGGCAGATCTTTGTGAGTTTGAGGCCAGCCTGGTCTACAGAGCTAGTTCCAGGACAGCCAAGACTACACACAGAAACCCTGTCTCAAAAAAAGGAAGGAAGAAAGGAAGGAAGGAAGGAAGGAAGGAAGGAAGGAAGGAAGGAAGGAAGGAAGGAAGGAAGGAAGGAAGGATTAAACAGATAGAAATTTTTGCTTTCAGTTTGTGATGTAGTAGTGAAAGACCATTTACTAAAAATACTTTGTTAAACCTAACAACACACAAAAATTATGGAGCCTGCTTCTAAGCTTCAGATGCACTAGCTATTCAGAATAACAATCCCAGATATGAGTATTCACAGTTTATCTGATTTTCTTTATTGTCTACCACTGAATGCTGGAAGAAAATTGATTCTGTGTGTGTGTATGTGTGTGTGTGTGTGTGTGTGTGTGTGTGTGTGTGTGTGTGTGCATTAAATGAGACTTGGTTCCTCAGCTGGACTCACCAGCCTCTGCTTTCCTACTGTTGATGAGTAGTTTGTTTCTACTCCTCTGGTCACAGAGAAAAAGAGGAAGAATTGACACTTACCAGCATTCTTGTGGGGTTTCTCCCTGATGCAACAGTCAAGGATCCTGAGCTGATAAACTGTTTAAAATAGGAAGTAAGACAGACAAAGGGACATTTAGTCTTGACCACTTTCTCCTCAGCATTCCCTTAACAGTAGTTATCTAACAGAAGTTACACAAAATTACACAAAGTGTATTTCACATTACTCATTATTTTATATGACTAAAATTTTAACATAGTTCATATTCTAAGTAAATTCATCATAATTTCATTTTGTTTATGTCTAGCTTTTAACAGGTTTATATATGGATATAAATAATGAATACTATAGTTACGCTCTTGTTTATGTTAATATAAATGATATATATATTTAAAATTCTTGTATCACTGCCCATGCATCTGATTTATCTGTCTAGATGCTTCAAAAGAGAATTTATAAATCTAAATGGCCATCTCTGTATTCTCTAGTTTTTAAATCACTGTTTTAATGTGTTATTATTTCCATGACTCTAATTTTGATAAATATAATTTTCTGTATATTTATGATTATCCAAACCATATTTTAAATTGGTAAGATTTTAGAATCCTTTACCAAGTTGCCAAATGTTGGAGAATAAAGGCTTGTTAAATAAAATTCAACTACTGAATTCTGAAAGTCAATGAAATGTTTCCTAATGATATTCTACTATACTCATAGATTGGTGCCTAGTCCAATTGTCATCAAAGAGGCATCATCCAGCAACTGATGGGAACAGATGCAGAGACCCACAGCCAAACACTAGCTACAGCCAGAGGAACCCTGCAGAAGAGGGATGAGGGAAGGATTGTAGGAGCCAGAGGGGTTGGGGACAGTAGGAAAACATGGCCCACAGAATTAACTAAGCAGGACTCATGAGGCTCACAGAGACTGAAGCAGCAATCACAGAGCCTGCATGGGTCTGAGTTAGGTCCTCTGCATATATATTGTGTAGCTTGGTGTTTTTGTGGGACTCCTAACAGTGGGAGTGGAGGGTATCTCTGACTCCTTTGTCTGTGCTGGGACCCTTTTCCTCCTACTGGGTTGACTCATCCAGCCTTGATATGAGGTTTTGTACCTAGTCTTATTGTAACTTGCTATGAC
Source organism: Peromyscus attwateri (assembly GCA_902168425.1). Lineage (NCBI taxonomy): Eukaryota > Metazoa > Chordata > Mammalia > Rodentia > Cricetidae > Peromyscus > Peromyscus attwateri. The sequence continues at coordinate 14,836 of CABHPP010135727.1, forward strand.
ATGTTCAGGTGATATCCCTGGGAGGCCTGCTCTTTTTTTTTTAAGGGAAATGGAGGAGGAGTGAATCTTGGTGGAGCAGGGGACACTGAGAAATGGAGGGAGGGGAAACTGTGGTTGGGATATAATGTATGAGAAAAGAATAGAAAAGAAAACGCAGGAACAGGCTTTGAGTTCTGCTTCAGATAAAAAGAGAGTATCACAGGTCTTCCTGTCACTGTACTTCATAAAACAGCACCTTTGTTTTCATCTCATGGGTAGATCACTAAGCATTTCTTCACCTCAGCTTCTTTCCCCATCTAACATCATATCCCCATGTTAATATCACCTACTAACAGCTGTGTGGTGCTAAAATGATTGATACAAAAATGGGAGTACCTGTTTGCCCAGGATACAGAAAGCATCCAAATTAACAATAATATATAGCTCTCATTTAATTCCAGAGATTCCCAAAAGAAGATCCTTTTGCTACTTCTGACAGCCTAATAAGGAAACTGAGGGCAAAATTTCACATTTAATCTCTAGCACCACATCCTTGATAGGATTCTAAAAGATGAAGCAATAGAAAGAAAGCGCTGTATATAGTGGACACACAGCAGGCATGTTCACGGTAGGGAGGGCTTGGACCGGAGTTGATGACTATAGGCAAAGGCAGATAAGGAGAATGGGTCATACACCTTGGACTTGCCCTGAAAGTGTCTTCGAGCCAGAGAGAAGCTTCTAGAATTGGAATCAATGATCCAATCTTTTGGTGATGTTAAAGTGACACCAATGGGCTCCCTGATCCCTTCCCTTTTTAAATTTTATTTTATGTGTGTGAGTGTTTTGCCTGCATGTATGTCTACACACATATGTGCAGTGCCTGTGGAGGTCAGAAGAGGGCATCAGATCTAGAACTGGAGTTACAGATGTGGGTGCTGGGAATCGAAGCTGGGTCCTCTGGAACAACAGCCAGTGCTCTTAACTGTTAGGCCATCCCTCGGGCTCCCTTCCATTTTAAAACAAACTAATCTTACTTTCTGAGAAAATAAAACTTAGTGCTTGTGGAACACCTGAAATTCTTCCTTTCTATCTTTTCTAAAATTCAGAGCAGAAACCCTTCACTTGGGTTGTCAAGATTTATTATGCAGAACAATTCAGGAATATTTCAGAGTTTAGCTCTTCCATCAAAAAAAATTTATCTTAACTATCTCACAATTTCAGGAATGTCAAATCCACCGTGCATACTTCACACTGTGAACTAAAAATACCCACAGTCTTTTATCAGACTGAGAACTGATACCAGCCCTCAATCTGCTTTTATGACTCACATAGTCTGTTATTGTCTTTTGTTCCTTCTCACTCCCTTAAGACCTCTTTTCTCCTGTCTTGGTCTCTATTCTAGTTTCACAACTTATGCCCCCCCCACACACACACACACATTTAGGCACATATATAAAAATTAAAATCTAGGCACTGCATAGAAGAGAAAACATACAGAATTTATATTCCTGAGTCTAGAAAGCTTCAAAGCTATAGGATTCTATGCATGTGTGTGTGTGTGTGTGTGTGTGTGTGTGTGTGTGTGTGTGTACATATCCAAGAACTCTAAGTCCCACCCAGGAGATAGAACTGGCCATGTCCATCATGCCCATCAATGCCTTGGTGCAGGGAGGAGGAGCTTGGACCTGCCTCAACTGAATGTACCAGGCTCTGCTGACTCCCCATGGGAGACCTTGCCTTGGAGGAAGTGGGAATGGGGGGGTGGGTTGGGGAGGAAGGCTGGGGGGTGGGAGGAGGGAGGACAGGGGAATCTGTTGTTGATATGTAAAATGAATAGAAAATATCTTAATAAAAATACATGGATAGATAAATAAAATGTGTTACAGATGCATAACGGAATTTTATTTGGCCATAAAGAAAAGTGAAGCCATAACTTGCATAGGAAAATGGATAGAACTGGGAATTATTATACAAAGTGAAGTGGTTCCTATAAAATAGAAAGAAAAATGATTTTGCCTACTTTTGTCAGAAATTATAAATCAAAACCACAGCCGTTAATCTTCAAAGAACACTTTCATATTGCAGCACACTAGCCATGCAGGATAAGAGATAGTTTGTGGCTGAGGGAATGAATACTCACGAACACAGCACCCCAGAATGGATAGCCTGTGTAGAAGGTGAAGAAGAAAAAATGCCTGAAGTAGTGGGACAAATATTGTAAACAACCCAAAAATACACCGAGAGCCAGAATCAGTATTCCATTCAGGATCTGGATGGCCTGTAAGAAGAAGAAAAAGGAGATAAAAGGCATACTGCCATTTTTATTTTCCTCAGAAAGGAGGAGATATCATGACTTTAAATGCTTAAAATGAGTAGCCTAAATTAACTGAGCAAGATCTTGTTCTAAGAAGATTTTTGTTTAGAACCATAATACAACAAAGGAAAACAGCTGTTAAATTTTTATTTTAAACTTTTTTATTTAAAATATAGAATACGGCCATCACTGATGACACAGGCCTGCAATCTCAGCTACTTGGGAGAATAAGGCAGAAGCATCTGTCTGAGCTACAAAATGAGTTCAAGTCCAACCTGTGTGATTTAGTAAGACCCTGTCTAAAAATGTACAAAGGGGTGGTGCTGTAGGTCAATAACAGAGTGCTTTCCTGGCATGCATGAGGACCTGGGTCCCATCCCCAGGACCACAGGGAAGGGAAAGAGAGAAAGGAAGGAGAGAAGAGGGAAGGACAGGAGAGGGGAAGGAAAGAGGGAGGGAGGGGAGGGGAAGTGGGAGGGGAAGGGAGAGACGGGAGGGAAAGGGGGAGGGGAGGGAAGGGGGGAGGGGGGGGGAAGGAGAGGGGAAGGGAAGGGAAGGGAAGGGAAGGGACTTCACAGAACTCAACCTCCTGATATAAGTGGTCAGAAAGCACCAAGAAACAATGAATAGCCTTAGAATAAACTCTCCAGGGTTTGCTAGGACACTCTACCCTATGAGAGACTGAGTCTGCATTTCTACTCCTCGGGTCTCGATGGCCCCATCTTGTCTTCAATGACTTAGCGAGAAATAACTCATCAATTTCAGAGGGAACCCATGTAATCTTTTGTTACTTCTTGTACAAACCGACTTTGTGACAGAGGCTGACTTACCCCAAGGGCTTGCAGTGCTCCTCTTTGAACATCACGTGATCCATCCAGGAGCTGATAACCAGAACCATCCGTCTCCTCCTGGTTCACGTGACCTGCTGAGGTTCCCAGTCCTGCGTTATCCAATCCCTGGGAGGCCATTTGGGGCTGCTTGTGGCTGTCCTGGGAAAGAACTCAAAAGCTTGATGCTGCCTTCTATCACCTTGTAGTAACATTCTTTAGTGTAACAGGAAATTTCTGTTTTGTTCATTCATCAAGATTACTCTCCCGAGTGACAGGATTCATAACCTGCTCTGTCCCTTTCTACTCTAGAACTGCTCCCGTCACAAAGCAACCCCTCCCTCCCCGCTACAACTTGGCTTGGATAGTACCTCTCTTTTACCAAACCAAATTCCAGCCCATGAGTCAAACTTTCAAGAAACTCCTTTTAGTCCTGGCCCAGTCTGAATGATGAACCGTTTCTGCCTGCTCTGGGAATCCACTCAGCACCCCTTTAACATTCCTCAGTCTGAGTTTCAATTTTCAAGGTGTTTGTTTGCGTCTCTCTGTGTGCTCATCATCTTTATTCTACTGTCCCACTGTCTCACAGTTGGTACCCAGCTCATACATACTTCAGAAATAGCCATGTCTAAGGATAATAATAGAAAAATCCATCAGCAGGCACTAGGTCTTTTTATGTTGAAAACACCATAGAACGGACTTGGAGGGAAGAAAATGTAGTCTGATACATCATTGACTTTTTTTTAGAAAGAATCAAAGATGAGCTTCTGCCTTCAGATAAAGCAAACTATGTTCTATAAAATATGGTCCATTAAGCTTTTTTTGAAAATCAAGAAAACATAGGCTTCTTCACATCATATTGAGTAGCTCACCTCCCCAGCTCTAACTGAGTAGCCGAAGTTCTTCTGGGTGTTTTAGTCATATCATCTCTCAGGACACCCATTGGAATGGGTATTGTCCTTATGACCCTTTCCATCTTACAGATTAGATGGGGAAGCTAAGAAACAGAGAATCAAATAACATCCCCAAGTCCACCAGGCAGGAATCAAAGAAGCTAAGGGTCAAAATCTGCCTCTAGTTATCACTACAGTCTTCCTCTGAGCCTGTGCAGGAACTGTCTCACCAAACCTCATTCATAGTTCAGGAGTGTCCTTTCATAACCAGAACTGGCCACCAAACTCAGAGGCAGCCTCTTAATATATCAATGTGTGTGTGTGTGTGTGTGTCTGTCTGTCCATGTCCATGTCTGCATTTTCCAAATAAATAGCTATATTATGCCAAAAATAATGGCACCCAGGGTAGCATCTGCATTCTAAGGGCAGTCATCCATACATCTAAAAATTCCAAACCTTTACTGAGCAACCAAATAGAAAGCGTTTGGGCATCCCAAGAAGGCCATCGGGAGGCACCATTAGCAGACAGAAATGAAAGGAGGATTCCTATGGAGTAAGGAGCCTGTAGGGTTTACCTTGGAGACTTCAGGCTTTGACAGACTCCTTTCCTTGCAAGTCCATCTCGTTACAGAAGAGGAATCAGTCTGCCCCCCCCCCCCAAAAAAAACAGCCGTCTCTTCTTCCTCAGGTTTAACGAATCTCTTCCTTGTGCAATACCTCAGCAGATCCAGTGGAAGTGTTTCTGCTGGCTGCCTGGAAGGTGTGCTAATCATACCCGTATTTGAGGGCACCGATGACCCATCCACTTCCCCAAGGCTCACCCATAAAGAAGGAAGCTGGTATCAGGAACCACCACCCTCTGGCTCCAAGATGTTGCTTCACACATTAATGGACCAAGAAGTAGAAGCAGAAAATATGGGTAGGTCGGTGGGAAGCTATTGTGGAATGGAGGAAGAATGGGTCTGGCTATGTAATGAAAGGTGAAGCCAGGCAGAACAAATAGTGTTGGAAGGAGGGACATGCCAGGGCCACTAAGGGACTGTGTCTACATAATGCACCGGTGATGTTACTGAAATTGGTTTTTTTTTTAATTTATTTTATTTTACAATATAATTCAACTTTACATATCAGCCATAGATTCCCCCGTTCTCCCCCCTCCCGCCCCGCCCTCCCACCCCCCCCCCCCCCCCCACTACCCCCCCCCCTCTCCCCCACCGACACCGCCCCCCCCCGCCCCGCCCCCCCCCCCCCGGCCCACCCCCCATTCCCATCTCCTCCAGGGCAAAGACTCCCCCGAGGATTGAGATCAACCTGGTGGACTCAGTCCAGGCAGGTCTAGTCCCCTCCTCCCAGGCTGAGCCAAGCCTCTCTGCTAAGCCCTGGGTTTCAAATACAGCCAATTCATGCACTGAGCACAGGACCCGGTCCAACTGCCTGGATGCCTCCCAAACAGATCAAGCCAATCAACTGTCTCACCCATTCAGAGGGCCTGATCCAGTTGGGGGCCCCTCAGCCATTGGTTCACAGTTCATGTGTTTCCATTCGTTTGGCCACTCGTCCCTGTATTCCATCCATCCCTGGTCCCAACAACTCTTGCTCACATAAACCCTCCTCCTTCTCGCCAATTGGACTCCCGGAGCTCCACCCAGGGCCTGACCGTGGATATCTGCATCCAGTTCCCTCGGTCACTGGATGAGGTTTCTAGCACGACAATTAGGGTGTTTGGCCATCCTATCACCAGGGTAGGTCAGTTCGGGCTATTTCTCAACTATTGCCAGCAGTCTATTGTGGGGGCATCTTTGTGGATTTCTGTGGGCCTCTCTAGCACTTTGCTTCTTCCTATTCTCATGTGGTCTTCATTTACCATGAACATTCCTTGTGTTCCCTCTCTGTTCTTGATCCAGTTGGGATCTCCCACTTCCCCAAGTTCTCTTTCCCTCGCCCCTCGCCCCTCATTACCCCCATTCACGTCCAGACTGTTCATGTAGATCTCATCCATTTCTCCATCATTGGGCGATCCCCGTGTCTTTCTTGGGGTCCTGTTTTCCAGGTAGCCTCCCTGGTGTTGTGAGTAGCCGTCCAGTCATCCTTGTTCCACAACTAGTATTCTCCTATGAGTGAGTACATACCATGTTTGTCTTTCTGAGTCTGGGTTACCTCACTCAGGAGGATTTTTTCCAGATCCATCCATTTGCCTGCAAACCTCAATGCCCTTCAACCGAAGAATGGATAAATAAACTGTGGTACATATACACAATGGAATACTACTCAGCAGAGAAAAACAATGACATCATGAGGTTTGCAGGCAAATGGATGAAATTGTTTTACATGCATGATAATGTTTAATCCTTTCAGGCCACGCAAGGTTAGTTCATTTGTCAAATACTAAAGCAATGGTAATTTAAACATATTATGGTTACTATTTATCAACTGCTGCTTGCTGTTCAATTTGCTTCACGGGCATCTAGTTCTTCTATCCTCAGGATAACCCACAACCTAGATAAAACTCCTAAGTCAATGGGATGGAAGATAAAGCTGGCATAGAAAAGATAAACAGATTCCCTCCCATTTAACCAGCCATATTTGTCCATTGCTTGATGATATAAGGGAATACCACTGACCGGGGTGAGCTATAAAAAACACAAGTTTATTTGCCTCATGGTCATAGAAGCTGATAAGTCCAGTGCCAGAACACTGGCACCTGCTGGGGTCCTTCATGCCATGTCACAGCAGAGTAAGAGAGAGGGAGAATATGTGAAAGAAAACAGAGGATGGGTGCTCATAATGAATCATCTAAGATCAGCTGGGAAATGAAATATGACTGAGTACTTCCGTGAGGTTCCGTAGAAGCTTAACTTGGAATACGAATCCTGAATATGGGATTCAGCATCCCATGGTCTGAGGCCCTGAGCTGGATGAAAAGTAGAAAGTGTTGAGGGCCAGCATTCATCTCTCTCTGCTTCCTGACTCCAGAGAGTGTAAGCAGCCTGATGTCACAGCTAGGGCAGCCCTTGTCACCACACCTCCTTTGGCATTTGACCTTCAGATTGTGGACAGAGAGGGGACTTTCCTTTCCTGAGGTGATTTTATCTGGTATTTTGCCACAGCAATAAGAATACTAACAGAGTCCAAACTCCGTCCTCTATTAGGACCTATTTCTGCTTATACCTCACTCCCATGATGCTGTTGATCATGACATCAGCCATGTCCAGTGATCTGGGAGGCTAGGATGAATGATGGTCCTCCAGTGCCTTGCCTTGACTCCCTGTACCCTTTGGGCATTATCTGAGGCTTTGGATCTCTCAGGTTGGGGCCCTGTGCCTGTAGCCCTCCAAGGCTAGAAGTCAAGTGGTTTCTGTATGGTGGGAATGGCTTGTTCCCACAGTCTGGCCTCCGTGAGGGCTTTATGCCTATACGTTTCTGCCTAGGCCTCCATAATGTCTGCCACATTCTTTTAAAATGGCCTCATAGCTCTTGCATCTTACCCACCTGGAGAACTGGTGACCTATGGGCTGTACCAAGGTTCACGGCTTGCACCTTCTCTGAAGCGGGCTAACCCACACCTCGGCTGACTTGAGCCATGGATGAAACATCTGAGCAGTGCTGTTCTAGAATATTAGGAGTGGAGTTCTAGGGGCTATGTCAGGGAGCACTTGGAGGCCATCCTGTGTCCATCTCCCAGAGCATTCTGTTCTTCTAGAGCTCCAGGCTTGAAAAAGAAGCCTTGAGGAGCTCTGAAATCCTTCTTGGACTTTTCTCTCATTGCCTATGATCCCTCTGTCTATGCTAATCTTGGTCCCTTAGCTACACACATGACTTTGTATTCTTCACCTGGCCATTCTGTAAATATTTTCAACTCCTTCCATTTTGGTTTCTTTTTTTCAATTACAAATTCCACATTGAGCTCTTTCCTTCTTGAACCTCACTATCTGTTGTTAAAATGATCACATGGCAGTTGAAGTGCTCTTACATTCTATATCCTATAAAGTCCTAGGATACAAGCATAACCCCTTTTAATGACACAGGGTTTCATGTAGTTCAAGCTAGCCTCAGACTCACTGTAGAGGCAAGGATGCCTTGAACTTCTGAGCCTGCTCCCTCCCCAAGTTCTCAGATTACAAGCATGCATCTTCATGCTTGGTTTACATAGTACTGGGGATGAAATTCTGGGCTTTGTGTATAGTAAACAAGCACTCTACCAAATACACCTCCAGTTCATGCATGAAATCTTGCCAACTTTTTTTTTTTTTTTGATTTTTCGAGACAGGGTTTCTCTGTGTAGCTTTGCGCCTTTCCTGGAACTCGCTTGGGAGACCAGGCTGGCCTCAAACTCACAGAGATCCGCCTGCCTCTGCCTCCCGAGTGCTGGGATTAAAGGGTGCGCCACCACCGCCCGGCCTTGCCAACTTTTTTTGCAGCTATATAAAAAGGATAAATTTGACTCTGGTTTCCAGCCTCTTTTTCCTCACTGTTAAGATCTCATCAGAAATGCCTTTTATGTCCATGTTACCACCAATATTCTGAGTGATAAGAGAGGGTAAAGTGTGTGTGGGGGGGGGGGGGGTTGTGGAAGAGAAAAAGAATGAAAAGTGAGGTCCTAGTCCTGAAAGCCAGATTGTAAGTGGGGACAGAGTGCATGAAAGAGGAAGAAGGTATGATACCACAACCGAAGGACAGTTTGGGGATGAGAGACTGTGGATATGAGGCAAGCAGAGGCTCAGCAGGCGCTCGGCAGCCAAGGCTGACCCCTGAGCCCAGAGCCAAGCGCAGGGACAGATGGAAGAGTAGACCTGGACAGACGTCACAAGGAGTTGGTAGAAAGGACAGTGGTAAAGGGCATAACACATTCCCACCCCTACTCCCACTGCATACGTACTGTTTTAGTGAAAACCATTGCAGATAGAATATCACAAAAGAAAGAAACGGCAAGAACATGATTTGTGGAAAGAAGGAAGAACGTACGGAAGTAGAAGAAAATGGATCTAAGATTTTTCTTTGAATTTAGAACTGAAAAGTCATAAAAAAAGATCTTGAGGGTTCAGCTGTCTCATTTGTAACCTGAAAGTTAGAGTACCCACTACAGCCATCAGTAAAAGGTTCAAAGGACAGAGTGCATGTAAAGCATTGAAGTCACATAAAGTGGCACTTTATAGTTCAAAATAGGCATCTTTGTATGCATTAAACCAGCACATATTTCTCTAATAGGAAAACAACAGCTGTGATAATTAAAGAAGGTTAAATAGTGAAATAAAGGAGGAAGCTTGATTTGTTCCTGGCTCATCCCTAAATGTCCATGTGCATTTAAGACACATTGCTTTCCCACCTCAGTCTAACCAGCTGGACTGTGAGATTGAGCATCAGGATAAGACGTTTTAGAATCATCCTCCTGAAGCCTGGCTATTCCAGCACTGTTCATCTTACACCCTAAGAATGCTGACAGGAAAAACTGAACTGCCTTGTCTATTAGTCAGCTTTTCTACTGCCATGATAGACTATAAGAACCATACTTAAAGGAAGAAAGACATATTTTGTCTCATGGATTAAGAGACATTAACCTATACTCACCTGCCTCTGTGCTTATTCTCTGAGGGCAGGCTCTGTCTGAGAGGAAAAAAGACAGAAGTACTTGGCAATAAATATTCTAGTCAACTGCCCCCAGAGGATGAGTCCATACCTGCCAACCTCGATCAACTGCTTCAAATGTGAATGAAACATTATGGAAGGAAATGAGATGATATCAAATTTCAGCGATGGGGCTGTTTGCTTAAATTCAAAACCATAAGTTGAATTTTCTTCTAGATTAGTCATCTGAGTATGTTGTCACATTAAATTAGGATTAGAACATAGCTTTTTAAATTAGGACACTAAGCAAATTCAAGTGTCTGCAAACAAGAGAATATTTATCTTTCCTGGGAGTTAGCATGTTAAAATTTAAATTAAGCCCAAATTTTCTATTCTGAGACATACACCTACCACTGTTCATCATTCTTACTGAAAACACTTAGAACATATTTCTATTAGATCAAAACATATGGGCTAGTAGGATGGATAACCAGATAAAGGTTACTACCACCAATCTTGACAACCTGAGTTCCATCCTTGGGACTCACGTGGTTGAAGAAGAGGACCTACTTCCACAGGCTGTCCTCTGCCCTCTACACATATATCATGGTATGCATGTACACTCACATACCACAATTTAAAAAATAAACTTTAAATGTTCAAAACTGACATGAAGGACATATTCTTGAATCTAGGTACAAAACAGAAAACAAAATTTAAATGGATAATATAAATTGTCTACTAGGTAACTCAAATTAATAAGCCATATCCATGAATAAAATTATTGAAGAATACATCTCCATAAGCAGAGCCTTTATTTAATTGGTGTACAGGAACGAGATGTCTAAGGAGAAATGTATGCCAGCACTGTTCTTCTTATTGAAAAGGGGTTTGTTTTACAGTGACGTTCACGATGCCAGCACTATTCTCAGCTCCTATTCAGGAGGAAGCAGATTGGTGAACGTTTAATAACCCCAACTCTCTGGGCATGGCTTCAAAGTCAGCCATAAAGAAATTTGAATCCATTTTCGGGTCCTCATCTGTAGACACGGCTGTAAATCACGCTGACTTCCTAAAGAAAAAGGGAAGAGAGAATCAAAGTTGGAGTTCTTGGTGCCACGTCTTGCTGAGTCTAGACTTGGGGTCAAATCATTCTATCTATACTAAACACCATCATTTTCAATATAATGATTTAGGAGACAGAGGCAAGAGAATCATTGCAAGTTCAAGGCCAGCCTAGTCTACATAGGGAGTTTCTGGTAAATAAGTGATTTGGATTTTTGAATGTGAATGGATGGATGTGTATTTGTGTACAACCTTAAAAATCTATGCACCAAAACTCTGATAGTGTATGTCTGTCTGACTAGCCATCATATTAAAGTTTTAGATTTATTTATTTTATGTGTATGAATGTTTTGCCTGCAAGTAAGCATGTGCACCATGTGCATGCCTTGGTGCCTAAGAAAGTCAGAAGAGGACTTTGTTTCCCCAGGAACTGGAGATATGGATGGCTGTGAACCACCATATGGGTGCTAGGAATCGAACCCAGGTCATCTGCAAAAGAAATAAGTGCTCTTAGTTGCTGAGCCATCTCTCCAGCCCATAGCCATCATTTTTCTAAGGGAGGTAAGCAAGAAACAAGATAGTAATTACTGTTGCAGAGGAATGCCATTCATCTTTTGTTAATCTGAAAGACTGCAGAAGCCCTAGGCCTGAGGCAACAAGTCAGAACTCCACATTATACCAGCAATTGGTAGTATATGGAAAAGTCGTATGTATTTATGCATGTATATGCATGTGTATATGCATGACTTAATCAAGTTTGGCTTTTATTAGGGGTTCTGATACAACCCAGAATGTCACTAAATCCCTCAACTTAGTTTACCTTAGGAAATAGTTATATGGAAGGTCAGAAATACTAGCAAGGTAAATGTATTTTTTGCCACTAAAATCCACACTTAAAGGTGGTCAATTTTATCTTGTATTTTACCACAGTGAAAGAAAAAAAAACAGAAGTATAATTTGCTATATTAAAAGATATGCACATTTGCTCTGAGATCTAAATTCTCTTTTGATGTTAAGTATTTTTATACATTAGACAAGGTTATATAAGCTGTTCTGTGGTGTCTACACTTATCCCCTAAGGGTCTACAACATTCAACATAAACATTTCTATGACATGGTAAATAGTGCACAAGAATGTTATTGCATTCCATCTCAAAGTTTCTGTCGGGCATGTGGTGCTTTGAAAGAAAACAGCCTCCAAAGCGAGTGGCACTGTTACATGGCCCTGTTGGAGGAAGTGTGTCACTGTGCTGGCAGGCTCAGATAGTTGACTTCCTGTTGCCTGCAAGATGTAGCACTCTCAGCTCCAGCACCACATCTGCCTGCATGTCACCATGCTCCCCACCATGATAATGGACTGAACCTCTAAAACTGTAAGCGAGCCACCTCAAATAAATGTTTTCTTTATAAGAGTTGCCATGGTCACAGTGTCTCTTCACAGCAATAAAAACCTAAACTAAAACATTCAGGATCCAATATTAGTTCCATAAAACTGTAAGCAAGTGCATTTAATCATACAGGTGGACAAATTCTTCTTCATCCTCTGCAAGTTCATATCAAAGGGGCAGATTGATTTTCCATTCACATTTTAGCCATGCAGTCTCCTCACATGAAATAAAGTTTATCAGGAGAAGTGTACTATAAAGGAGATAACAGCAAAATACATTGATGCCATGGATCAGTGAGATGGCTCAACAGGTAAAGGTGTATGTCAGCAAGTCTTATGGCCCGAGTTCAATGCCCAGACCCCACAGATTGGAAGGAGAGCAACAATTCCCACAAGTTGTCCACTGATGTCCATACAAACGGGTCACATATCCACACACACAAAATAATTAAATGAACAAGTAAATGTTACAAAAACTAAATTTCCAGATTCCCAAATTAATATATATAAAATTTTATACAAGGTATATATGTCTCAATGTCTAATTCTTCTACTTAATAAAGATGATGAAGTATTTGATTATCTTGATTTGTATCTGTAAACTATAAAACTGTAAAATAATCTCAGTCCACTAGATTATATATTAGAATCTTTCAACTCTGTAATATTTTGATTCTAAAATTAGGTAATGTATTTAATTTTTAAAAATGAAAGATAAGAGGGCATCTACTGAACTAGTTTATTAATAATAATTTGGGGTTTGTTTGAATTCTTCTCGTGGGCAAGTCAGGATATAGCCTCTAAAATCTCTGCTCCTGCAAGAGCAGTTCAAAAGAGACAGTCTGCAGGACTCACCGAGAGGCAGAACACTGCAAAGGGATCGTCTGAGGTTCACAACAAGTGCTCCTTGGCATAAAGTACAGCTCAGTTTCAAAACAGAGAGTGTCCTTTGAGATAACCTAGGAAATCACACGGTTTAGGAGGAGAGTACCCCAGCAATGCAAGAGCCATGCACAGATGTGAACACAAAACATAAAGCCTCAATTATCTCAAAAGGTGACTTCCATCATTCTCAGGTGCATGTGAAGGTCTAGCCACTGAAGAATGAGACAGAAAAGGAGGACTGTAATAAAGAATTGAAAGCACCTTGTGATAGGAGCATCCCAAGACATAGCAGCAAACAAACTGCCACTTAAGAGATTGTGTAATAAATTATCAATGAAAAGCTTTCAATAGTTATCTATGTCTGCCTCTGTCTCTATCTCTGTGTGTCTGTCTCTGTCTCTCTGTGTCTTTCTGTCTGTGTGTCTGTGTGCGTATCTGTGTGTCTCTCTCTATTCCTCTCTGTGTGTCTCGCTCTGTGGATCCCTGTTTCTGTCTATTTGTCTATCTCTCTATCTCCCTGTCATCTCTCTCTGTGTCTCTGTCTGTGTGTCTCTGTACCTCTATGACTCTGTCTTTGTCTCTGTCTCAGTGTGTGCCTCTATGTCTCTCTATGTCTCTGTCTCTCTGTCTGTCTGTCTCCATCTCTTTCTATGTACTGATACATGTGAGTATATGGGTGTACCCACCCATTGGCACATACAGAGGCCTAAGTATGATGTGTCTTCCTCTGTCATACTCCACCTATCGCCAGTAGACAGGAGCTCTCATTAAACCAGAAGCTTACCATTTGGACTCAGCTTGCTGGCCAGCACGCCCTCAGCATCCAACGATCTCCACTCCCCAGTGCTAGGATTGCAGGCCTATACAGCCATGCCTGGCCTTTTACATGGTTTGTGGGCTTTCAAACTTAGGTTCTGATGTTTGCAGAGAAAGCACTCTTATCTATACGACCATCTCTCTAGCCCTGGCAGTTTTGTTTTTGTTTTTTGTTTTTGGTTGAGTAACACAGTTTAGAGTCAAATAACAAAAGTGGTTTAAGCCATGTGTGTTTGGCAGGAAATTGGTCTGTCTTGATATCGTAACCTCTGTCAGCCCCTTAATCACCCCAGGCCGACTACGCAAACACCATCTGAAACTGCAGGTGCCTCATTTTTCAAATGCAGGGCCCTATGACAGGTGACTAAGATAATCAGTGAATGGCTCAAAATATTGCTATAGTACAAATATAAATTTAAAATCTATAGGAAAACAATGTCTCAGAATGAGAGTACAGTTTCAGATTCATCCCTAGCTGAATAGCCAACAGATACTTAATTCCAATGAAAATCCACTGCCCTGTAGGCACACATCCTATTGGAGCATGGACAGATTTCAGATGACTGGATACTATCATGCATATTGTGAAGATTGATGGTCTGGCACATTAGGAGCACTTCAAAAAGTAAAACTGTTTGCCAAGGGGCTGGGAAGATGGCTAAGTGAGCAAAAATGTTTGAGGCTCTTGCAGAGAACCCAAGCTTGGTTCCCAGCACCCATGTCAGGTGGCTCACAATTGTCTGTAACTCCAACTTCAGGGGATCAGAAGTCCTCTTTTGGCCTTCACAGGCACCTGGATACAGTGCACATATTCATACACAAATACAGATAAATAAAAATAAAATCTTGCTTAAAAGCTGTATGCTAAGCGTTTGTGAAATAGACTAGGATCTATTCAGATCTGTGCTACAAGGTTCTGGGCAAGCAATTGACCAAATAATCAGTGGCAGGTAAGTGGGGGAGCTGAATGTACTGGACTCAGTTAATATCAATAGGATCAGGGATGCAGTTTGATTAAAGGACCATAATGTTAACAGTAAACAAATAAGCATGACAGAACACTTAATACTTTTATAGACAGCATCATTCTCACCTTTGTCCTGATGCCACAGTCATGAACAGGGTAGATAAAATCATATTGATATGTATGTATTTGAGTTGCAGGACAGCCCTGTCCCAGAACTAACTCATCGGCGAAAACATATGGATGGGTTCTGTTCTTGGAATGTGTGCTAACAAAGACCATCACCCAGTCTATAGAACAATTTATCACCACTGCAGAAGGATATACATGAGAAAGTGTCAGGTGTGTATTACCTTCAAGAGAGAGCTACTTTTCTGTCAAAGGCAAACATGGCTTAAATAACAGCCTATGAAAGACTTTGAGATTACCATTATCTTCAAAATACATCTCTTTAATTACTCTCACATACATAGATGTCTGATACTTCACAGGTGAAAATCATCAATATATAAAGATAACAAAATAAAATTAATTTTTCCTTCTGAAGTATTGTTTGTTTCTTGCCTCTTTTTTGCTCTTTATAGGGGGGACCTGCCACCCAGCTCCCAAATAAATCACACACACGAAGGCTTATTATTACTTATGAATACTCAGCCTTAGCTTGGCTTAGTTTCTTTCCAGCTTTCCTTAAAGCAACCCATCTATTTTTTGCCTCTGGGTTTTTCCCATTCTCTTACTTCTATAAATCTTACTCTTACTCTATGGTTTGCCGTGTAGCTGGGTGGCTGGCCCCTGGAGTCCTCCTCCTTCTCTGGCTGCTAGCACTTTTTTTTCCTCTCCTCCCAGATTTCTCCTATTTATCCTCTCTGCCTGCCAGCCCCGCCTAATTCTCTCTCCTGGCTCGATATTGGCCAGTTCTTTATTAGACCATCAGGTGTTTTAGACAGGCATAATAACACAGCTTCACAAAGTTAAACAAATGCAACATAAATAAAAGTAACACTACTACTACACTGAATAACTGAGATTTCACAAAGGATGCTATATTCAGGAGTATGTGAAAGGGAATGATGTATTCCCACAATCTTTGGGAGAAGACAAAGAGAAAATATAGTCTAGAGGAACTCAAAACAGCCTCAGCCATGAGAGGAAGGAGTAAGAAAAGAGAAAACTCCCCTCACCTCCAGGTTTGGAAGTGCTGAAAGAGTTTTGTTGTAAAACCCGCCCTTAGGTACAACTCACCCTTGGCCTCTGCATTGAAATTTTCAAAAGTCAACCACTTACATTGCTCTTAATGGATGCATCAGGAAGAGCTTCCCATACTGGATTTTCCCATAATGGAAAATATATGTAGTCAATGAGTGTGTGGCCACAGAGGCCTCCAAAATCAATGGGGCCTGTGAGTACTTGGCCTTTACAGATAATCCACCATCAAGAAGAAAGGCAAATTTGGGGAAATTTAGGTTTGGAGAAGGCAGGTGTTCTACATCTATGCATCTTTGTGTGTTTAAAATGTTATTCTAATATCTCCTCAATAAGAGAATCAGGAAGATCTTCCTTGTGCTGGGACACTTAGCTCAGCCTGGGAGGAGGGGACTGGACCTGCCTGAACTGAATCTACCAGGTTGAACTCATTCCCAGGGGAGTCTTTGCCCTGGAGGAGATGGGAATGGGGGGTGGGCTGGGGAGAAGGGGGGGGGGCACAAGGGAATCCGTGGCTGATATGTAAAATTAAATTAAATTATAAAATAAAAATACAACAAAAAAAGATATTGAATATAACAAAATTAAAAAAAAGAAAAAATAAATCTCAACACCTGAGGTTAAAACTGAGTTTGAAAGAGTAAGTAGACTTGGGCATACTGGAAGTCCATGCTTTTAGCTTCACTATTGCTACCCATCCCCACAATCCAATCAGCTTGATGCTGTACAGCGGTCCCTCCAACATCTGAGAAACTACTGAGGACCATGTATAGATAGCTGTTGGATATATTAACTGAAGCAAATTCTTACTTGCCCCCAAAAACATTAACTACGACTAGGGCACAGATACCTTACTCATTGCATCCCAGAGAGCCAGAATAGGCCAGTTATCACTTTGTCTCTGCATGTGCCATTAATTTCAGCAATTAACTACTGCACTAATTCAGCTGCACTAGCCTAAAGGGTTCATCTTAAAGTGACAGGATGTCAGACTGTATATGGTCTTTACTCCTACAAGGTTTTCAGACCAAAGAGATAAGAAACCTGCACATCAGTTCTGAAAGAAACCCCACTCCCAACAGAGGGCAATAGACAAGTCAATTTTGTAAATAATAGCAAAGAATTCTGCCTTAGAAAAGCTAGCATTTAGTCAGTTCTTAAAGCTAAGAAATACTCCCTGGTGATGTGAGTAGCAGTCCAGTCATCCTTGTTCCACATCTAGTATCCTCCTATGAGTGAGTACATACCATGTTTGTCTTTCTGAGTCTGGGTTACCTCACTCAGGATGATTTTTTCCAGATCCATCCATTTGCCTGCAAACCTCATGATGTCATTGTTTTTCTCTGCTGAGTAGTATTCCATTGTGTATATGTACCACATTTTATTTATCTATTCTTCAGTTGAAGGACATCTAGGTTGTTTCCAGGTTCTGGCTATTACAAACAATGCTGATATGAACATAGCTGAGCAAGTGCCCTTGTGGTATGATTGAGCATTCCTTGGGTATATGCCCAAGAGTGGTATAGCTGGATCTTGGGGTAGGTTGACCATGGGCCAGTGGACAGTCCCGCACCTATGCAGCACAAATTAGACTCAGTGGGGTATAACAAAAAAAGGCCAAGAAGTGGGAGGGGGGCATCAAGAGAGGGGTAGAGCTGAGAAAAATTATGGGGAAGAGTCAGTAGTAAATATTACTAAATTATGCTGTATAAGAAGTTCTCAAAGAATTAATTAAAATATTATATTTTAAAAATGTGTCAATTGATAACTGTTTGCATATAGACTGTTAAAGTCACCTGGACACCCACAATTACAATATTGACAGTAACTACCATGTTGTTGAAAATAGTGTTTATTGCATAATTTTCAGGTGTCATAAGCTTTGAGCTGATGAACGAATACTCTAAATTACATATATGTTAAATTAAAAGACAATTATTTCTTAATTGGCATGAGTTTGGATGGCTGAGTCACAAAAAAAAATGATAAAAAGTATTGATTAGGAATATAAATGCCTAGACAAGGGAACCCAAAGTAAAAAACGTTTTTCTTGGAATAACAAAACTCCACAGATACAACTCTATTGACTCCTCCTAGTAGTGTTTTAGTTAAATCAATCCTTTCAAACATTGCTATCATTTTATCAGAAGAAAATACTTCATATGGATATATAATACACAACTTTATTCATATTCCAGTACTAAGCAATATAGGTACGGGACAAGTATGTCTATTTCATATTCTGGTTGTGTCAGTCATGACATGAACATGAGAGTGTAGTCTTTATATTTTTTATTTTTGAGACTAAAATATAATTACTTAATTTCCCCTTTCTCTTTCCTCCCTTCAGCCCCTTCTATGTACTCCATCCTTGTTCTCTCTCAAATTCACAGCCTCTGCCCTCTTTTTCTTTGTTGTTAAACATATATATGTGTGTGTATAAATATATGTGCATATCTACATATAAAAATATAAATATACATATTCCTAAATATGTAGCTATGGCCTGCTCAGTCTATATAATGTTACTCGTATGTATATGATTTCAGGGCTGACCACTTAGATAACCAACTGGGGGACTCCTCTCTGAGAAGACTTTTCTCCTGCTCTCAGCATTCCTTATTCACCTGTAGTTCTCTTTGCAATAGAGACCGTTACAGGAAACCACAACTCATCGAAACGCAGAAAAGAAAGGATCATGTGGTGCCCAGCCCCACAACTCCTGCACTTAAGGCTCAGGGAACATCGTGGAAGAGGAGTCAAGAAACTTATATGTGGTGGTATTGTGTTCCCCAAAATATTGTGCACCCTAATAAACTTATCTGGGGTCAGAGACAGAACAGCCACTAGATACAAAGGCTAGAAAATGGTGGCACTCACACCTTTAACTCTAGCACTCCAGAGGTAGAAATCCCTCTGGATCTCTGTGAGTTCAAGGCCACATTGGAAACAGCCAGGCATGGTGACACACGCCTTTAATCCCAAGAAGTGAGCCTTTAATCCCAGGGAGTGATGGCAAAAACAGAAAGATATATAAGGCGTGAAGACCAGAAACTAGAAGCATTTGGCTGGTTAAGCTTTCAGGCTTTCGAGCAGCAGTTCAGCTGAGATTCATACTGGATGAGGACTCAGAGGCTTCCAGTCTGAGGAAACAGGATCAGCTGAGGAACTGGCAAGGTGAGGTAGCTGTGGCTTATTCTGTTTCTCTGATCATTCAGAATTCACCCCAATAACTGGCCTCAGGTTTGATTTTATTAATAAGAACTTTTTAAGATTCCTGCTACACTTATAAGAGGCAGAGGACCAGAAATGTCAGGGAATTGCATGACCTGAACAAGGACAACATCAGCATACATGATAACATGGAAAAGGGAAAGCTCACAGGAGCCCAACTCTAGACAAGAAAATAAGGAATACTGACTGTATAAAGTAAAGTTGGATGTCAACAGGTAACAATACATAAGATTAAGAGTCTGGATTGAATGTCTATTATTGCTCAGTTACATGTTAATTATATTTTCAAGGTTTCAGTCTGTTTCAAAGGGTATGGTCAATTCCCCTATATGTGTTGGTTCCACATCTGCAGATACAACCAATTCTGTATGCAAATATTTGAAAAAACATGTATCTGTGCTAATATCTTCAGACTCCTGCCGTTACCTCAATAACACAGTGTGATGTTCTCTGTGGCATTTGCACTCTACCCAGTACTAAAGGCAATACAGAGATGATTAAAAGTATTTGGAAATATGAATAGTTTATACACAAAAGGCAAATTATGTAATATAAAAGGGACTTTAACATATGGAGATGTGGGTATCTGTGGAGAGTCCTGGAGCAAGTCCCCCACAAAGTCTGGGCAGCTGCACAAACACAATGCTTCTCTGAGTGTTATCAAAAGAACTTCCATTTCCAGCATCACATGAGCAGATAAGCAACATGATCCCCAAGTCTGTGTTCCACACCACCCTCTGTATCATGAAAGCTTGGATGGGGGCCAAAGAGATAGTTCAGCTGTTTAGAGCACTGGCTGCTCTTCCAGAAGACCTGGGCTTGATTCCTAGCACCCACATGGCAGTCAACAGCTGTGTGTAACTCCAGTCCCAGAGGATCAGACACCCTCTTCTGACCTCTATGGGCACTGCAAGCACATAGTGTACATCAACAGAAATGCAGACAAAGCACATAACAATAAAAAGGTTAAAGTAAGCTTGAAAAGCCCAGTCACCAACTACCAGGGGAAGATGGGATAAGCCATCTGATATTTTTCTTTCATTTTCCTTTTCTAAACATTTCGCCAATGTTGCTAATATTTCTGCTGTAATCTAACATCTGTTTGGGCTCCATTTACATTTTAAACCATGCCTGTATAAACATTTGAGGGAATTTTAAAAGGCCTCGACTAGGAAATAGCTTGACCTCTAGACTTACCATCCTTTCCAGTCTGGTCATGTAAATTTTAGAAATTTAAATAAACTAAGGCTCAGCTGGAACTCCAGCACTGATGGGAGGGATGCTGTCCATGCCCCACCCCCTTTCTGAGGAGCTATTGGCAGGTGATAGCTGCTGAGAGAGGAAGAAGCTCTCTTTTTGAGGGTGGGGCCACTGGTAGGTTCCCCCACTCCAGTGGATGGTCTTACATCCATGCACATATGGGCAGCCCTAACTGGACCTACTGAGTTATCAGAAATAGGGGTGGGGGCTGGAGAGATGGCTTTGTGATTAAGAGCACTGATTGCTCTTCAAGAAGTCCTGGGTTCAATTCCCAGCAGCCAGATGACAGCTCACAGCCATATGTAATTCCAGTTCCAAGGGATATGAAACCCTCTTCTGGTCTTCTCAGTCACCAGACACACATGTGGTGCTCAGACATACATTCAGGCAAAACACCCCATACATGTAGACTAAGTTAATTTTTAAATTTGTTTTAATTTAAAAAGACATGAAGTAGGGAGGGGACATATTGGGAGGGACATGAAAGAAGTTGGAGGGAAAAGGGAGGGTAATCATATTTTATTGTATTCATTCATGAAATTCTCAAAAATAAAGAAAATTTAAGGCATGTGTCTGTACAAAGAAAACAGAAAAGCTACATAAATTGTGAATACTAAAAGACATAGCAAGTGTAAACACTCTGTTCCAAATTATCAGTATACATATACGTGTGTGTGTGTGTGTGTGTGTGTGTGTGTGTGTGTGTGTGTATGTGTGTGTGTATAAACCAGATGACCATTTTCCTCAAACTTAAGCTCAGCTGGTTGTAGAGTTTTAGGGATATTCCAAAGATTACATAAAGGCAAGGAATAAACAAAATCCATCTTCACAATCCAGTTTTAATACAGAGTTTTGCTGTTAGTGATCTAAATGTAACTACAAAGAAAACTGAACAGAGATGAAGCAGAGGTAAGAATCTTAAACCTTATTTAAGCACTTTTCAGGTGTTTTGAAACAGGGTCTTATGTATCCCAAGCTGGCCTTGAGTTCCTGACTCTCCTGTCTCTACTTCCCTGCGGCTGGGTTTGCAGGTGTACACCACCATGCCTGGCTTTATTTAAGCAAGCAAAGTCGATATGTGGCCTGTGGAAGTCTGAGGGCTCACAGAATCAAACTGAATACTATGATATCTTTTATGTTGATGCATGTACAGATGTTTGCACACACTGCCTGCTGAGTGCCTCTGGACAGCATCTCACACCATTTGAGGCCATCCTTATATTCTTCATTCCTGTGTCCTTGCTGTAAAGAGAGAAAGCTGGTTTCATTTAAGACCTGAAGCAGTAAAAAATATTTAAATATCAACCCTTAAGTGCAAGTTTAAGACTGTGAGTGGCCAAAGGGAAAACACGCAAAAGTCATTGCGGCTGCACATCGATGAATAAAGATCTTCTCATGGCAAGCTGTGTGCACTGGCTTGTATCACATACTTGACCAACCCTTCTATCCAATAACCTGATGGATTTGTACAGGAAATGCACATTTAAATGTGTATTCTAAGACAGGGGCTAGAAGGTAGAACCTAAGCTTGAAATACAACAGAAGTCTATCAGCATAGAGATGCCAATTAGAGTAACTAATATGGATGAGCTCACCAAGAGGGAACTATAGGGACACAAGAGTAGCCACCTAGAGACTCACCCTTAACCCCAGAATATGAAGAGAAGTTTCAGTCAGGATGGATCTCCTGAAGATAGCAGTCACTAAAGAAAGGTGATGTGTCCCCACTTACATTGTTCCAATAGGAAATTGGAATTCTTATGTTTTTCCATTGTGTCTGGTGCTGCTGCCAAGACTGAGACTCAGCTTCTAGATTTGCCAATATGGAACTCATGAACTGTCTTAGTGAAGGCTTAACTAAAGTCAGTTTAGTATGTGGGATCCCACGTAAGAAAGATGTGAAGTGCGGATGGTACAGAGTGCAGAATGTTCTTCCCACAAGGTAGCCTTCCAGAAAGAATTGCATAAACTATAATAAGTTGATGGGTGATATTGCTCTGTATTCTGTGAATGTGTTGCTCTGATTGGTTGATAAATAAAATGCTGATTGGCCAGTAGCCAGGCAGGAAGTATAGTATAGGTAGGATAAACAGACAAGGAGAATTCTGGGAAGAGAAAGGCTGAGTCAGGAGATGCCAGCCCGCCATCCAGGGAGCAGTGGCTGGGCAGGACCAGAGAAAATTTCAACAACAATTAGTGAATGCACATAAAAGCGAGGACATAAAGGGAATGTCTGGACATGTGCACATTATCTCTGTGGGAAAGGCAAAGACCTGGGAGAAATATTTAGGCTCTTTTCACATGACCCAAAGATGATAAGACAAAACATCCAGTGTAGTCCCTTGTTGTACTTTTATTTTTGCTTAAGCTAACTATAAACATCACCTCATGTTTTTGCTTGATTTAATAATAAAAATGAGAAGGGCTTTGTTTGCATTGCTCTTGAGCAGAAATTCTTGGAGGCCCCTGTTTATCCCACACAGATCATTTGGGCTATCCTTCGATGTGTGGAGACTTAGCTTTGCTAGCCAGGGTGGGTTGACATAATAGATCAGAAAAAGTCTGTATAGGGTTACTTCACATCAACATAAATAACTGTCTACACTTTAAAAGAAACTATTTATGGATCAATAGGAAAAAATAAGTGCACCAATAATACACCCAGAGGTACAGCATACTAAATGGGATTTCTATTAAAAGTAAGCACCAATAAAGTAAGCCCATGTATATTTGAAACAAAGACTCTATTCAGTTTCAAATGACACAGTCAAGTTTACCAAAATATCAAAAATTCAACAAGTATAATATTTTTTAAAAAACTGAGCACTTATCAGGTATGCTAGTACATGCCTTCATTTTCAGCATTCAAGAGGCAGAGGTAGAAGGATCTCTGAGTTCAGGGACAGCCTGGTCTACATAGTGAATTTCAAGACAGTCAGAATTACATGGTGAGACAATCTCAAAGAAAAAATGAGCATTCACATTTACTGATTTGGATTTACTGTGTGTGGTGGTTTAAATAAAAATGACCTCCTGTAGCCTCATGTTTGAATGCTTGGCCTAGTTGGTGAACTGTTTGGGAAGGATTAGGAGGTGTAGCTTTGTTGGAGGAAGTGTGTCACTGGGAAGTGGGCTTTGAGGCATCAGAAGTCCAAACCATTCCAATTGTCCCTCTCTCTACTTCATGCTTGTGGATCCAATGTAAGCTCTCAGCTACTGCTCAGTGCCATGCCTACCTGCCTGCTGCCATGCTCCCCACCATGATGGTTATGGACCTAACTACACTCTACAACCATGACCCCACCCCCCCCCCAAAAAAAAATTACATGCTAGCCGGGCGTTGGTGGCGCACGCCTTTAATCCCAGCACTCGGGAGGCAGAGCTAGGCGGATCTCTGTGAGTTCGAGGCCAGCCTGGACTACCAAGTGAGTTCCAGGAAATGGCGCAAAGCTGCACAGAGAAACCCTGTCTTGAAAAACCAAAAAAAAAAAAAAAAAATTACATGCTTTCTTTCATAAGTTGCTCTGGCCATGGTGTCTCTACACAGAAATAGAAAAATAACTCAAAGAACTCTGTTTTCAATTGTCCCAAATTTGCATGGAACCCATAGAGGGCATCCCATTAGCAGTTGCTTGGACCATTTGTTGTGTTGTAGGATTCTGGAGCAAGCTCAGGGCTGAGCTTTGAAGCTAACAGTCAGTGTGCTTTCTTTCACTTCATTAGTTGTCCTCATTTTCATGTGATTTGGGCCAATGAGAATGAGTTTGGCCCAGCACCCTTAACAATGTGTGCTCAGAAGCATAGACTTCCATATTGCTATGAAATTACCTTTACAGATATACTGGATAATTTAAATTCACAGATGAATTAGAACACCCCTTTCAAGCCCAAATTCAAGCTGAGAGACACATGCTCTTTGAGTGTTTCATATTTTAATGTGGGAGAAGGAATCATCATGCGGCCTGACTTACAAGGAAGCTCTCATTCGGTAACAGCTTTATTAGAACTTTGGCCTCCAAATAGAAAGTTCTGGTGACAAATGCCCTTAGAAATAACTCAGTAAAACATTTAAACATGACATTACAGAGCTATAGTCTCCTAAGTCCCAGAAGGCATTTAAACAGGTTAACAGATGTCACTACTGGTCTTGAACAAAACAACAGTGTGGCCGAAACTGGGTCCCAGGCTAGCCTTGCACCACTTGCTTCTGTGTCTCAGGGAACAAAGGGGGTCTTAACATAGGGATTATAAATCCAGTGGTTCACGGGCAGTTGGTCCTGTGGGTTAAGGGGAAAACAGTTAAAAATCACTTTCATAGAAAGCTCACCCAGCACCTTTTCCAGAAACCTCAGATGCTCAACCTAAAGCAATAGGAAGAATCAAATCTCTATTGTTGAAATATCATTGATGACATTACCCAAGTGTATCAAAAATACTTATCTGGAGGTATTATCTGGGGAAAACACTGAGAAGTAACAAATTCTTGAAATTTTTAAACTTTGCTGACCTATTTCTCTATATCTATTATCCCCAAATCATATATGTATATTCTTAGTTGCTTTTCTACAGGTGTTAAGAAACCAGAGATCTAGTGTTGGCTGTCTATGAAAGCTATTTCTCCTTATCACAGACTCTCTTGAAAACAATTTAGTGCTCAAAATAAAAATGTAAGGAGCCTGACAGGGTGTAATCTATTCATGTTTATGGACATTTAACCAAGGTACTGTCTATGACAGAAACAAATGCCCAAGCCTGGAAGATCTATTATAAAATGCAAGCATGCTGAACACACAGAATTCTAATTTACACAGTTCCTTCAGTGAAATTTTCATTAACAAATTACCATTAGTCATGGAAACAATAGACTCCTCTTACCTTATGAGAACTGCTAAAATAGGTTCACATGTTTTACTTTGCAAAGAAACTGACGACTGTTGTCCGATGACTTGAGTGCCACTGCCGAAGGTACTCACGCTATACCCATTTAATCCAAAAGACTCCATAGAAAATAACTTAGGCCTGAAAGCAAAGCAAAGAGAAAAAAAGCAGAGAACTGATAGTTGTACAGATAATCTAAGAGAAAATATAGATGCTTTGTGATTTGTGTACTACTTTAAAAATGATTGGAGAGAGCCAGGCATAGTGGCACAC
>CABHPP010135728.1:0-12852 GCA_902168425.1 Peromyscus attwateri
AAGCAAAACTGGCTCCTTTACTTACTCTTACTCTATATCCACGATGTAGCATGGGTGCATCTACATATATGCACACAAAACAAAAAAGCAATGTAATAAAATTTAAAAATAGTGCATACCCACACACTCAGGTAATAGCTTTGCTTACAAATATCAATTTTACTTAGGAAAAATATTTAAAGTCATAAATACGTAAATAGATTTAAAATTTCATATTTTAACAAAATACTTGAAATGGAAGAACATTCTTACTACTAAATGTTTCAGACGTCTCAATGGAAAAAATTCCAATGCTGGAACAGCCCTTTTTGTTTAATTGTTCATGAAAATATTGACGTGAATAAATGTTCTCTTGCCTTGTCCTATACATATGTGTCCTTAAACAGAAGTAAAACAAATGAATACTCCAAAATCTATACTTCATGCTTAATTCTGTCTCAACTCTTGTTTTTGTTTTGGATGCCATACAAGAGAAAAGATTTTTTCTTCCTTTGTGAGTGAAGGTGAATCCTACTTAATATGCATTTTATTTATCATAAATAGTTTAGGTTTGGAATTGTAACACTTTCAAATATAATTTCAAAAAGAAAAGACATCACACTGTCTCATCATGTTGAACAGCATTCCTACCCTCAATAATTCTTTTAGATTTACTTTTTTTTTTTATTTTGGTTTTTCAAGACAGGGTTTCTCTATGTAGCCCTGGCAGTCCTGGAATTTGCTCTGTAGACCAGCCTGGACTCGACCCCACTAAGATCTTACTGCCTCTGCCTCCTGAGTGCTGGGATTAAATGTGTGAGCCAACACCGCATAGACAGCTTTACTTTCTTCCTTTTTTTCCTTTTTAATGCTGGTATGAATTATAGAAAAAAACAATGTTAGGTGAATGGTAATTATTTTATTAATATGCCTAATAAATGTAATTTATGAACGTAGAATTATGTATTTATTGTCTTAGCTTACAAAGAGATATTAAGCATGTGCTGAAAATTCTAACTTCAATTGTTCAATTTTAACCATTAGCTGTGGCTAGGAACATGCTTCATGAGCATATTACACCTTTTTCTGTGAAAACAAAAGAATCATATAGATTATATATTATTTAAGTTGATTCTGGCGTTTTGTATAAGCATAAGCACTTCAGCAGATAAGGGTTTATAAAATACAGTTTAACTTTAGTTTCTGACATGGACTTTTATCCATTAAATGTAAACTTGCTGAACCCCCAAATTCTAAGTAGTATCAGTTTTTTTCATTTCATTTATATATCAAATTCATATTTCATCCTGAATCTAAGAAGTCTGTAATACACTTAACATTAAATGCTCTGTTTGGAATGTATCACCTAAAGTTAATATATTGGACACTTAATTGCCAATGTAGCAGAGCTGAACAATGGAAACCATGCAGCTCTGCATGGTTAACAAATGTATTAATTAATTGTAGTTCTGTAGACTTGAGTTTCTGATAGAAAACTATGTAACCCTGCCTCTGTCATATATACTTAACTCCCTTCTACCTTCTCCGTTCGCATTTTGACTCACAGTTTGAAAACAGAGTCCTCATGGCAGGTAAGTTATGCCAGTGAAGGCCTGCAGCACCTGGTTACACTGCACACACCATCATGAAGGATCTAGAGATGACTTTGCTCACTCACTCTCTGACATTCAGCTCAGGGCTCAAACCCATTCCATGCTGCTGCTCACATTTAGGTTGAGTTTTCTCACCTAAATGAACAGGACCTAGAAAATGCCTTAGAGACATGTCCGGAGGTTTGTGATGAAGAAGATATTAGATTCTAGGAAGTTGATGACCAATATAACATCATAGCACTAGAAGATTTGGAGGTAGACAACTTTCTGACTTCCACAGGGCTATCTGAAGAGGAATTTGCTTTTGGATGAATTATGACATGAGATCAACTAAATTTATACCTTGTATGTGTAATTCTTCTGTGTCATAAACTCTTTAAAGATAAGATTAACGTGATCAAAGTAAATGTACGTATAGTGCTCAGATTCTAATGAATGAGGCTAATTGAGCAAGATGAGCAGCTATAAGTATGCATTACGATAAATAAAACAAAAGAAAATGAATGACCATGTTCAAATAAGGAGACAGGAAGTCAGAAACTGCCTCCATGAGGAAATGACAGGTGACTAGAATTTGAAATTCAGTACGAAAGCCAATCTTCTGAAACTCTGTAAAATAAATGTAACAGAAGAAAGACAACTAATATACAGGATGCATCTTACATGTGAGACTTTTTGATGGCTTTGCAATCTTTCAATCTTTCAAGCACATTTAATTCAATCAATTCTGTATGCTTCTGCCAAATGATTCCTATCTAAATACATCTCTAGTTCTGTCAATTACTACAGGTCAAAGTTTTCAATGGCTCCACATTGACTAGAGAAAAAGTTAACCTTATCTTTTCTGGTTTCCAATGTGTCTGTTATCTGTTGTCAGTACTGAATCTATTTTTCAGTCCTACATTGACTCCTCATTTGAAATGCAGTACATTTACAGAACATTACAATCCATTTCTCAAATATATGCACTTCCCTTTTTTGCTTATATAGATGCTCCAAAGATTTCCTATGATAATAAAAGTAAGAGTAAAAATTGAAAAATATCAGGTTTAGCTCAAGTCCTAAATCTTTTGAGGAAGTACCAAGAATCCAAAGTAAAAAGAGAACCCTCATATGAATTTTTCCACTTTATATCTTCTTCATTATATCTACTACATAAAAGGAGAGAAACTGTGTGAGCATTTATTGTAGTAACAAAGAGTGAATGATAGCACATTGTGAATCTCACTTAATGACCCATTGTCATTGTTTATACATGAATCTTCTCCAACTAGAGTATGCATGTGTCTAGGAGCTGCAGGGAGGCTCTTTGCTTTCTCTGTATATGGAGATGGCATTAAACATCTATTAAATCATCCCAGAAGTCATAGGAATAGATTTGATTTACTGGACTTAAGAAGGGTGTATTTTCTTATCTCTGGGCACATAGAAGTATGTGCATTTGCATAGTTGTAATGTGAAGAGGTAGAATGGTCCTCTCAGTATCAAAGACCCTAAGCTCAGAGTTGCCGAAGCACAATTTTTCAATGATACACAGCAAGTGAAAGATGGGTTTCATATAATGCCAGGACCATGGTTAAAGGTCTAAGAGGATCTGAGGAAGGAAATTAACTAACCAATTTGAAAATATAATCAGTGACAATCAAATATATTATGACCTCCATAATTTATGTTGTTTTTTTTTTTTTATGTCAAGAGATACCATAAGACAGAGGAATCTGAAATAAACTACTGTCCTTTCTAAAAGAGTGAGCTCTATGCATTTCTATGGCTGTATTTCTTGCAGCCAGGCATGTGGGGCCAAATGAGTTTTTGACAGGACTGTGAATACTCATTGAAAAACTGAAAACCCACAACAGATGATTAAAACTAGAGCCTCATTCTCATCATTTACACAAATTACCTCAAAATTTACTAAAGTCTCCAATCCATAACCTAAAACTATGACACTAGAAGAAGAAATCCAGTGAGGAATACTGAGGACACTGGAACATGGTTTATTTGAAGAGACGCCAAAGCATAGGAAACAAGTGGCGTGGCAACACAATGAAAAGCTTCTTCCCTGAGAGGAAGAGGAAGAAAACAAAGACAGAGCCCACAAGGGGAGGAGAAGCTTCCACCACTATCCTTCTGGTGAGCAGTTTTGTTTTCAAGAAGGTGGTAAGTTTAAACCAGAACATCAAAAATAAGCTGTTTTTTTTTTTAAAAAAAATGAATAATTGATCTAGATAGATATTTTACCAAGAAGACATATAATTCACCATATTGTGTGAAGAAATGCTCAGTGTCATTAATAACCTGGGAAATGGAAAAGAACAGCAAAACAAATTATCACTTTTTCCACTGAGGATTTATTTTTACAAAAAGACTGGAAGTCAACAATCTGTTGAGTCTATGGGGAAAGGGAGTCCCTTAAAATTAGTGGGGAGGTAAACTAGTGGGTAGCCATTCCAGCTTTGGTCTGGAAGTTCCAACCCCCATTGAGGCTTCGGTAACTATCACGCCTACAAGGCGGGGCCAAGGGAGGGCCCTGAAGACCCGAGATCCGGATGCTGCGCTCTCTTGCAGCTGGAACGGGGACGCTAGAGGTGGATGACAGAGCTCTCCAGAGAACACCGCTGGACTACGCTGAGTCTTTCCCAGAACCCTCAACCTATCTATCCCTTCATTTGTAAGTTACACCATTAAATAAATCTCCTTTTAACTACCTGGAGTGGCCTTAATAATTTCACCAATACGGAAGGCAAGCTCCTTCTGGGGTCCTCTCCATAAGAGTGCCGAGGCCACTCATGATGGTTCCCTTCCATGAGATAATAACCTACAAAGGACCCACCTACCAAGAGTGTCACACAGTACGTAAGATTTACAGGAAAGTGTTTGGGGAAGCATCCAGTGGAAAGTGTGAATGTACATTTCACTGCTATAGTGGTGTGAAGCTTTGGGGAAAGACAATGATGAAGTTATCCGGTACTGTACCCTGTGTGCCGCAATAAAGACTAGACAAGCAAGATGGTGCAGTGTCGGCAAGACTGCTTAGGAAGATAACCAGTTGCACTCTTTTTTTTTTTTTTTTTTTTTTTTTTTTTTTGGTTTTTCGAGATAGGGTTTCTCTGTGTAGCTTTGCGCCTTTCCTGGAACTCGCTTGGGAGACCAGGCTGGCCTCGAACTCACAGAGATCCGCCTGGCTCTGCCTCCCGAGTGCTGGGATTAAAGGCGTGCACCACCACTGCCCGGCTCCAGTTGCACTCTTGATTGCATTTGAGGTCTGATCCGTAGAGGGAATTCAAACCTTGTACTGCATGCATGGTCAGACCCATGTCTAGAGAAGGTATAAGCCCTAAGGGAACCTATTTATGTTGTTTTGATGAATGATCATCTTGTCAAATTATCTTCTAAATATTCATGCTTATATCCATATATGCTTATATCATAATATTTTGATGTTCTTCTCTTTGGTCAGAGATGTTTCTTATTTCAGGGTATATGGTTAATATTGACTCATAACTATTCAGAAGGCTGAGAATAAAGCAACTATGAATGTTCAGTGAAAGTGGACACACATATATATCATACAGATATATCACACATACATATACATACACTATCTATCTGTATATCTATATATCTATATCTGTATATATCAACCACACCTCTATCCCAGGGCTCATGGAACATCAGGAAAAGAAGGGCAGGAGGAGAGCTGACCTCCAGGCATGACATAAGATGTTACACACATGAACTCCCAGCAGCTGGGCCTATTCTCAGAAGATCATCACAAGGACAAGAGCCTTAAAATTCCAACATGAAAGGGAGAGGGTCTCCTGATACCTTAACTGTCACTGAACTGAGGCTCTAATGGCAGTTGCTGGCAGCTGAGAAAGTCACTTTTTTGTGTGAGGAGGTGGGGTAGGTGGCATGGTAGGTTGCTCAGGCCTCATCGGATGTCTCAGACACATGTGCATATGAGAAGCATTAGCTGGAATTACTGAGTTATAAGCAATGGCAAACGGCCAACGTAAAAACATTATTTTCTTTCTCTTAAAAGTCAGCAAACAAACAAAAAGCACAAGCATACAAAACTAAATGACAACAACAAAAAAACCAAGTAAAGAAAAGAGAACTTGATCTGTGTAACT
The DNA here is from genome assembly GCA_902168425.1 of Peromyscus attwateri. Taxonomy (NCBI): domain Eukaryota; kingdom Metazoa; phylum Chordata; class Mammalia; order Rodentia; family Cricetidae; genus Peromyscus; species Peromyscus attwateri. Next base: position 5,729 of record CABHPP010135728.1, read on the forward strand.
TTAAAAAAAAAAAATGGAACTAGAGAGACAACTCAGCAGTTACGAGAACTCACTGTTCTTGGGGAATCCACATGTCTCTGCAGCTCCACAGGCTCTAATGCTCTCTTCTGGCCTGCTCATGTGGTACAAAAACATTCTTTCAGGCAAATACATACATAGAGACATGTGGCTAGTTTTCCTGCCTGGCCCACAGTCAGGATAAATCTCTTTCACCTGCCAGTCCCACAGCCGCTCAGACCCAACCAAGGAAACACAGAGACTTCTATTGCTTATAAACTGTATGGCCGTGGCAGGCTTCTTGCTAACTGTCCTTATATCTTAAGTTATCCATTTCCATAAATCTATACCTTGCCACATGGCTCGTGGCTTACCGGCATCTTTACATGCTGCTTGTCCTGGCGGTTGCTGGCTGGCAGGCAGTGACTCCTTCTGCCTTCCTGCTCTTTTAATTCTCTCTGTTAGTCCTGCCTACTTCCTGCCTAGCCACTGGCCAATCAGTGTTTTATTAGCAACACATTTGCCATACAGAACATCCCACAGCAGAGACAACATAAAATAAATCTTTGGAAATTTTTAAAAAAATAATTGAATGTAATCTCACTGAGAACCCTCCTATAAAAGTGTCATTTGATGCAAATGTCTCAGAACAAATGACTCTTCACCAGTCCTTTGCTCCCCCATTTCTTCAACAAACTGGATTTGCACATCAACAATTAATTTGTGTGTCCAAGATTTTTATTCATTCCATTAAAGAGTTTTGCAATGAGATGAAATCAATTTTATTTTAATTGTTTTGTTTTTAAGTATTTTTTCGGCTCCTAAAATACACAGTCATTCATATAATTTCTCTGGTTATAGGAAATGATTTCATTTAAAATATGCTACTTGCTAGCCTGAGGCCTTCTGCCTCAGAATGTTCCTTAGGCATGTGTTAATTGACCCATGAATTCTGCTTATTGTGCCTTATTGCTATGTTCCTGGTTCCTGTGAACAAGTCCTGTTGCAAAATTTGCTCTGGGCAATCCAGCATTTTATCTCTTGTCTGTCATGGACTTAACCTCAGTTAGGCTTCATTTCTTTGCCAGCTGAGTGATAACTAGAAGGTTGGCTCTTTAGATTTGGGGGATTTCTCTTTTTTTGGCTTTCATGTTTCCAAAGCACTAGACTGGAACACTTCCTTAAACTAGATGTGTCTGGATGTAGATCCTTTACATGTTTTTAAACTACAAATCAGGCTAATAGAGTTACGGTTTTCATTATGATGAGGACACTGGTTGTACTGCTTGCTATGAGCCAGTACAGGGAGAGGTGCTCCATGATGCTCCTGCTGCTCCTGTTCATAGCTTATTTGTGTTCTCTTGTGTTATTTCTAAATCACTGTTTATTCATTTGTTTTCCGCACCATATTGCTTTGTGTTAACTATTTTGAGGTAGAAAACTATTTTTTTTCTAAGTTGTGAAGTTTGGGTCCATATAATCATAATATTTCTAAAGAGTTCTTGATTGGTAGTGCTTGCTTATCAATTTTTTACACTATTTAATGGCTTTTAGCCAACATAATAAAAAAACTGTGGACTATTGTTTTCAATTTTAGAACATTTCTGACAAATATACTGGGGTAATTTTTACCTGAAAACATTTTAAATATATGTATGTACCTTAATTTTAATTAATCTCATTTGTTGTAATCAAATTTATTTTTTAAATTCTGATCAGATATAGTTATATATTTGCATTGTACTTGAGTGCACAGTAATAACAATGTAATAAATAAAATTTATTTATAAATATATTAATTTATTTTTGTACTATAGTAACTAATAAAAGTAATAATGCTTTTATAATGTGTTTATCTAAGACTAGTTTTAAAAACATCACATTTCACTGCCTGGAGTGAGTCCTGTCTTGATTGAGGTCTCTGCACAGTGAGCTACATCAACTTTCTACTGCTTCAGTGAGGTAGCCACATGTATACAGGATCAGCTATGAAGTCAGAAGGCTCTTGTTTCTTTTCTTATGATACTTCTTTCTATTGCTTCAGTAAGGCAGCCACATGTATACAGGGTCAGCTATGAAGTCAGAAGGCTCTTGTTTCTTATCCTATGATACTTCTTTCTATTGCTTCAGTAAGGTAGCCACATGTATACAGGATCAGCTATGAAGTCAGAAGACTCTTGTTTCTTATCCTATGATACTTCTTTCTATTGCTTCAGTAAGGTAGCCACATGTATAAAGGGTCAGCTATGAAGTCAGAAGACTCCTTTCTTTCCCTATGTTACTTCTTTCTAGATTGATTACCAAGTCAAATTTTAAATGATGGGTTTTATTTTTTATCTAAAAAAGGACAAAAGTATAATATCTGACCTGCAGAGTTATTAGAGAACAAAATGACTTACCACTTATAAGTATTAACACTATATACTCATGCCTTCCTTGTTATGGACAAGTCAATTGCTTTAGCCATGTATTCAAAGTAAACTGGAAAACACTTTGCTATAAGTCATATATAATGCAGCATAGGAGGCTGAACCAAAAGCACTTGAAAGTTTTTATTTCACACAGGTGAATAAATTCTCTGAACTGTTTTTATTATGAAAGAAGATGATGTTGATGCAGACTTAATGATAAATTAGTAAAATTGATATTTTTCAAGTCTATTTTTTTTAACTTGACTGCATAAGCATTTAATAAAAGAAAATTGTATTAGACTTTCAAAAATGTTTTATTTCAGTATCCACAACATTTGCTACTGAAATAAATACATGCCATGAAGCAGCTCCTTTTCATTTTTCAAATTAAAACTTTAATTGAATTTTGTCCTTGAAGTTGATTGCAGCTAAATGCAGATTCAGCATTATTGTTTTACACATTTATTGGTTTTGTGAAATGAAAATTATTTATCCACCAATTCCTATTTTCCACTACCTCAGGGAAATTCTACATAGAGAGCTGCATTATGAAGCATATTTACTATAGAATATTATTAAAAGGATCTCAGTAAACTATGTGATGATATAAAAATAAATATTGAGTTAGTTTTTAAGCAAGACATGCAACTGTGGTTGCTTGGAAGGAACAAAAGTTGTTCCACATTGAACAAAATCCATGGGATTCGGTTGCACGAGACTGATTCTTTGTCCCTGTGTATTTTCAGGGGACAGGAGAATAAGAACGTGAACATTTCCTACAGAAGCGCAGCCATTTGTTTCCTAAATTTTATTAATACCAAGTTGAAACCTATTTAAATTGGCTTTGCCAACGTCATTCCTAAAATGTCCTTTTCAGTGAAATATTTTGCTTCTGCAATATCTTCATAAGAGTCGACATGTCCTTTTTTAATTGGAGACTCCACACCTGGAGAATGTGAAGAATGCATGCAAGAAAACAGCAAGGAAAGGAGTGTCTCTACTCCTGAGAGCAGGATGGGAGAGCATAGTCAAAGAAAGTTCCCAGAAATCCACAAAGGGAAGGAGAGAGAGTGTGTGTCTATGTGTGTTTATGTATGTGTACATAAGTTTAAGTTTTAATTCTAAAATGAGGAAATGTATTTGTATCTCTTCAAAAATTCCATTTTTAATATAATGGATTTTTAATTCATATAAAGTACTATGGCAAACAATGCAGAATTTTCAGAGTTATTTCAGCATTTTTTAGAGTATCAATGGCTCTGTTCAAATGTACTCATTTTGCATTTCTAGTAGACTTAACATATAAAGTGCTTAGGGTTATTTATGATTTTGCCAGACACACCACTTTCTTTTAGCAATGCTTTTGGCTTTTAAACATTGTTTCCCATTAATAAAAGGAAGTGACATTTGGATATGAAGACTGAATATAAGCTTTAAATAAATTGCATATGATTTACTATTTAAATCTGGCATTTAAATCGGGTTATACAATTCAAAATATGTTCTCTCATTATAGGGTTTAGGTTTGAAGTATAAGTCATTGTTCATAATCTTGCACTGCTATTAAAATGCCTTGTTTCAATCCTAAATATTAAAACAGATTTTTAAGACATGTTCTGTGGCATATGTAGTTAATTAGCTAGGCAACACCAGGACACTGCTCTGTTCAAATGAAGGTGTATTTCTTTTGGGGAGCACCAAAATTATTGTCTAAAGCACCACAGACCACATTTTATAGTATTTTCTAAATATGCATTTCTCTCAGATTTTTCTTTATGAAGAACTTTCATCAAAGGTCATTAATAAAAGGCATTTCTGAGCTGCAAACCTGAAAGGATCAGATCACGTAATACAAGTTTTTATAACTCTAATGTATTGCTTATGTTCTGTATTCTTGCCTTGTAAAACACTTATTTTTTCAAATATCTTCATGTCATAAAATGCAAAGATTATTGAAAGCCCATGGCACAGAGAAGCATCCGACTTATAAGGTGGCTGTGATTGATGGCACTGTGCCCACCCAGGGCTGGGTAAATGAGGCCCGGATGTCACTAATCTTCCTCTTTGCTTTCTTTGTTGCTTTATTTGTTACAACTTCCTTCAGGGAATTTTCATGGCTGGATTGTAGGATACCCAGATTTTTTTTCTGAACTGATATTTGTTAGTAATTACATTTGAGAATAATATTTTGACTTAGTGAACTTCTTTTGCAAATTACAAGTAAGAAACATCTCAATAAAGGTTAATACAGCATGAATCACAAAATCTACTCTCCCTACTAATTCTGGAAAACTCTTTATGCCACCTAAAATAAAATAATACAGATAATATAATTTTAGTTGTTACACAAAGGACAGTATACTACATATTAATTAAGAAATGTTTGACTTTCTTATTAGGAAATGACATATGAAATGCCTTTAAAATGTTTGATACGATGTTAAGAAATCTCTAAACACATCTCCCAATATTTTATATTCAGCTACTATACTCAGACACAGAAGTTAATATTACATTTCTTTAGAGTTACAAGGTTGATCCTACGGTGATGATGTCTGAACATTGATCTTCAGTGTGGTAATGAGGTAAATAATTCATTCTTTGGAAAGCTTTTCTAGGACAGAAGTTCTAGTTCAAGGATGAAGGGTAAGTGGAGGTGAGAAAGAGTCATTCTAAGTATAGACTCTGCTCTCATCCATCAGGTCTTGGAAGAAGAGCCTGGAATACAATAAAGTGACAATTCACAGAAGTTATTTAAAGTTCACCAAGTCATTGAGGATTCAGGGTACTGTGGAGAAGGTGTGAAAGAACAGGCATGCTCCTGATAGGATTCACTCTCAGTCACCTTTTGCTACTTACTGTGTGATCATGAGTCAGATAATGTCTTCAAAATTTACTATCCAAATTACAATGATAATAATGCTACTCATATATCAGCTTATTTCACTTGAGAAATGAAATGCAGAGTAAAATATTAGCATGGTAGCCAGCAAAAATCGTAACATATTATATTGTTTAATAGCTTAAATTCTACTATCAGGCAGTTCTGTGTTCAATCTACAATTGTTACTTGCTGACAAAAAAAAGCATTTGAAAATTGTTTACAATTCTCTTATTTATCCTTATATGGAAAAAGAAGTTATAAGAGGCTTTACATCATAGTGCTGTTTAGATTTAATAATATAATATGGCCCTGATAAGATTGTGAGGGCCTTAGAAAATGTCATTTAAAATATTCCAGTTGTTATTGTACACTGTAAACAAGAATATTCATTATTATTATTATTTTTTTTTTTTTTTTGGTTTTTCGAGACAGGGTTTCTCTGTGTAGCTTTGCGCCTTTCCTGGAACTCACTTGGTAGCCCAGGCTGGCCTCAAACTCACAGAGATCTGCCTACCTCTGCCTCCCGAGTGCTGGGATTAAAAGCGTGCGCCACCAACGCCCGGCAAGAATATTCATTATTTGAGAAAATGTTGGAGTACACAGAAGCATACAATAGATTTCATGGCTGGATGTTATATAGATCTATAATAGCAGAAAAACGAGAAAGAATATTCTGAGGCTTCTTTTTTCCATGTGCCTTCAGTGGATCTTGATAGGACTGGCAATTTCTAGTCCATCAAAGTCAGGAAGTGTTATCATAGCCTGCAGAGAAACAGTTAAACATGAAGGAATTACATGGCAGTGGTGGAGGACAATTCAGAGACACCTGAAATTATTCCATGAGCAACCTAAAAGCTATTTGGGGGAATGCTGGGCAGTCTTGCAATCTAGACATGATGCAGAATAAGTGAAACAATACTTTGTGTTTATATAAAACCTGGAGGAGCTTCCCAATACATAAATTAAATACAAATCCCATCTATTAAGTTAACTTGTGTCGAGTTCTACTGAGTCATCTCTCCCACTTCAAGCGTCAATATTTAAAATGAGATACAAGCACCATACCCTATTCCCTCACCATCCTTTGAGAACTGTGTACTTCTGATTGCACTCAGAAAGGTTCTCCAAATTCAGTGCCACATGATTACTTTATGTCTACCTGATGATGTAAGGTACTTCATTTACTTTAAAGTCCTTAAACTTTACATTAAGGCAAAACCTTTTCTTTCCTATGGCAACATTTTCATTGGTTTCAATGAAATGGTGACATTACTCAGTGAGTGCTTGTTTAGTCTTTGGTCTACAAAGACACAGATCTATCCACATGCAATTATCACAAGCCAAGTTTTAAAGAATTCTGTATCATTTTATTACCAAAGTCCAAAACTGTTAATAAAACACCATCTCAAAACTCTAAAACGTCATCATCTGAGGTATGCAAAATATCTAAGGCTAAGTTCTGACAAAACTCATACCCCAATGAAAGTCTTCCCCACCCATATATGCACATGTGATAGAGTGTCAAAACACACTCCTGTGACAAGCACTGGATCAAAATTAAGTACCTCTCATTCAAAAACAAGAATGAAGAACCTGGAATAAAAGTGGAGATAATATGAGTGAAGCAATTCATATCTGGCCACTTAAATTCCATCCAGTTTTATAGTCTAAAAAGAATCCTATTTTATCTGGTATTCTACTTGTGCCTGCTTTCAAATTATCTTTGTGTTTTTCTCAGGTCTTTGGAGTCAGGTTGTTGTACCAGGGCCTTCTTTTCTTTCTCTATTCTTTCTTTCTTTCTTTCTTTCTTTCTTTCTTTCTTTCTTTCTTTC
>CABHPP010135728.1:21568-39068 GCA_902168425.1 Peromyscus attwateri
ATAATATATAATAAATAATATATATAATATATTATATATATTATATAATATATATAATATAATATATATTATATATATAATAATATATATAATATATATTATATAATATATATATATATAATGTGAATAAATAAATGTGAATAAATAAATAATGTGAATATACAAATAAAATCACATTTCAGCACAATTTAAAATATCACCACAAAGCAGAAAAAAAAAAAAAACCAGCCACATTCTTACCAATAGGAAATCCTCAGCCAAGAGAGAGCTATTTCCTGTATACTTATGCCTATAAACCTTTCTGTACCCTGTCATCTTACTTCTTCTCTCTGCCTAGCTACATCACTTCCTCTTTCCACCCAACTCTACCACTTCAGTCGGTCTGTACAGACCTCCAGACCTCAATGGTTAACTAGCACTGGGATTAAAGGCGTGTGCCACCATGCCTGGCTCTGTTCCCAGTGTGGACTTGAACTTACAGAGATCCAGATAAATCTCTGCCTCCTGAATGCTAGGATTAAGGGCAAGTGCTACCACTGCCTGACCTCTATGGTTAATATAGTGGCTGGCTTTTCCCTCTGATCCCCAGATAAGCTTTATTGGGGTATACAAACAAAATATCATTATACTAGGCCTGTAGCCAAATTGATGACCCAAAGGTGATGAGAAACTTTAGGTGACTGTCCAAGCTGCCTACTGTCTCTGTCTATTCTTGCAAGATTTTTGAAAATTGCTTGCATGCTTTTCCTGTTTTCTTAGTTGTTATTATTTTCCATCTCTGGTCTTTGATGGAGTTGAAGACTAGATAGTTACAGTTAAAATCTTTTCAGATCTTAGCTAGAACATATTAAGAACTAGATTCAGATTCTTCAGGATAGGACAGCTTTTGAAATGAAGTATTGTAACATGCCATTTACTTCTGGATTTTAGTATGTGTGTCTTGTTTGATGTTGTTCTTGCTGGTGGTAGTTCTATTTTTGTTTAGGTTATTACTTTTCCCCTCTTCTGGACAATACTTGATAATTGTTCCTATTGCATATAGTTTAGGATTAGGTTAGAACTTTCTTATTTAGGCAAAATGAGGATGTAGAGGGTAGTTGTTCTGGCTTTGACCTTAAAGCACCGTCCCTAGAGAGTGAGCATGTAACTGTTCTACCTGTCTATGATCTTGAAGTACATTCCCCCTGAGGTGTGGCCTCTTGAGTCCCTTAAGAACTGAGATGCATGTAGGTGGTGGTCTCTCTCCCATCGTGGTTTTTGTGTGCTTAAACGGACCAGGCAGAAGAACAGTGTGGATCATAGCTTGGCTTTCCAGGACCCTACGATAAATCTCTCCTGTTGCAGTGAGTTTTATCCCTAATAAATTTCTTACCCTTTAACCAGACTCCATGGATTTATCACTTTAGCTTGCCACTCAAATCAGCTTGGCCTCAGAGGCAGCACCTCAGACACCAACATGATCAGAGGTTGTGTCCTAGACTTTGGGCACCTGTGTAGCCTTTGGTGGCAATACGGGCCACAGACATCAACACAGACTCTGCCTATAGTAAGCAGCACAGGTCACTCAGATCAGCATGACCCATGAGGGAGTATGGCACTTGGATACCAAATGGCCACTGGTAGAAGCTCATATTACAGGCCTCTGTAAGACCCTCAGTGGCAACAGGAAGGATCCACAGACATCAACACAAGCCCCCTTGGTTACTTCAAGGCCTTGAACCAAGACGTGGACCTTGACAATAGCTGAGGCCCAGGTATCACCTTGGACTCAGATGGTTAGCAGACCTATTCACGGCAGCTTATTTCTCTCCACCTTCACCTCTTCTCCTCTCTCCTCAGCCCACAAAGCATTCTGCCTCTCTCTCTTCTATTTCCCCACCCTGTACTTGCTCACCATAATGGTGCCCAACTACCCAGTGCCAGGATTGTGGTTGGTTATGACCTCCCAGACCAAGAGGTCTGGGGGGAGCCATCTCTTACCTTCCGTCACTTGGGCCGGAAAGTGCAGAGTGGCTTGTGGTTGGTTGTGTGTCCCACCCCCACCCAGGTATGCAAAGAGGTCTGGGAACCTGACTGTACTTTTAAATTTAACAAAACATTATAATCAAAGGCCCAACTGTAAGGACACAGACATCCCAAGGCTGATAGTTCCCATCTTTGCTGTCTATTGTCATTCACTGAAAACATCATTTACTACTTCGTGAGTAAAACACAATGATTTTCCTTTCAGACAATCCAAAGTTTGAAATACTTTTAAAATGAAAATTATAATAGCAATAAATATGACTTAGACATTTGCTCACCATTATCAGTATTATTGCATTTGTAAGATTAGGTTGTGGTAGCAAACTCCAAATATGATATCTGATAGTATAATGTATCCATCCTCTTAGAGTTTCCCTCTAAACATTTTTATTAATTTTCAGTTTTCCAGTATGAAGGTCTTATCCACAGAACTAGAGAAATTTCTCAGTGGTTAAGAGCACTTGCTGCTCTTGCATTGGACCTGTATTCAGTATCTAGCACCCACATCAAGTAGTTTGCAACAGACTTTAACTCCAGTTCCAGGAGACCTAGTGACCTCTTCTGGCCTCTGAAGAAACATGCATGCGTGTGGTGCATCTAACTTCAAGCAGGCATACACACATACTCTTAAATAAAAGCAAAATATAATAATAGAAAAAAATTATCCAGGACATTGTCAGCTTCAAGAAAAAGAAAGAGTACAACTCCTAGAAACCATGCTGGCATAGGAATTTTATTGCAAGTATTTTGGAGAACATCTAAATGTGATTTTTGTGGGGCATCTGCCATTGGTAAAATGATTGAATTACAGGGTATATATTCAGTTCTCATGGAGACTGCCAAATAGTGTCTAAGTGACTGTAGTATTTTATACCTCGTTAGTACCACATGTACTCCCAAATCCTCACTTATATTTGGTATTTTTCATCTTTCACATTTTAACCCTTCTAGAAGTAGGACAATATTATATTCTGGGTTTAGTTTACATTTCAATAAAGACTTCTAGTGTGGAATAACTTTTTATACACTTGCTGGAATTTGATACCATCTCTTGTGAACTGTCTTTTCAAATTCATTGTACATTTTAAAAAAATTGTGTCGGCTGCCTGAATCCTATGGATTTGTAATTGTTTTCATACGCTGTCCTCCCTTTGCTGATTGCTTGTGTTGTTAATGCTTTCTTCCACTTAGGGAGTTGCCTTTTCCTTCCTCCAGTGATGATTACAAGGAACAGGAGCTTCTAATTTTAACGTAGCTTCATTTGTCAATATCTAGTTTTAGTTATAATATTGTGTCTTGATTAATAGATGTTTACCTATTCTAAGACTGTGAAGACATTCTCCAGGTTCCATTCTACATATTAGTTGTTTTATCTTTTACATTTGTACTTTAAATACGACTATAACTTTTTTTTTAATCTGGTATGAGATAGGGGTTAGCTAAGGTCATTTTTCTGTATTGCTATATAATTTTTTGACACAACTAATGTAAAGATTATACTTCCCTTTACTGAAGTTTACTGACATCATTCTTAAAATTTAGGAAATTTAGAAGATTCCCTATTGGCTCTTATGAGGTATCTTTTCTTTGTTCTTGATTCTGCATTGTTTTATTTATTATATAGCTTATTAGCTAGTGTCATAGTTAGGGTTTCTGTTGACCTAAGCACCTTGGGGAATAATGGGTTAATTGCACCCACAGTTCCATGTAACAATTCATCATGAAGAGCAGTTAAGGCAGGAACTCATGTAGGGCAGGAATCTGGAAGCAGAGGCCATGGAAGGGTACTGCTTACTGGCTTGTTCAGCATGCTTTCTTATAAAACCCTAGACCACCTGGACCCTAAAACATCAATCATTAATTAAAAAAGTTAAGATAATTTAAGAAAATCTACTGGAAGCATTTTCTCAGTTGATGTTCCTGTAGCATGAATCTTAAAAGTCTTATTAATAAAATCAAACCTGAGCCAGGTATTGGGGTGAACACTGGAAGGTCAGAGAGACAGAATAAGCCACAGCTATCTCACCTTGCCGGATCCTCAGCTGGTCTTGCTTCCTCAGACTGGAGGCCTCTGAGTCTTCATCTAAAATGGGTCTCAGCTGAACTGCTGCTAGAAGCCTGAATGCTTAACCAGGCCAAATGCTTCTCCAGGCCAAATGCCTACCCAGGGCAAATGCCTCTCCAGGGCAAATGCCTCTCCAGGGCAAATGCCTCTAGTTTCTGGTCCTCACGCCTTATATACCTTTCTGCTTTCTACCACCACTCCCTGGGATTAAAGGCTTGCTTTCTGGGATTAAAGGCGTTGGTCACCATGCTTGGGTGTATCCTTGAACACATGGATTTCTGCCTCTGGAATGCTGGGATTAAAGGCGTGTGCTACCACTGCCTAACCTTTAATATTGTGGCTGTCCTGTTCTCTGACCCCAGATAAGTTTATTAGCGTACACAATATTTTGGGCAATACAATACCACCATATTTCCTCTCTTTTTGTCTAAAATTAAAAAAGCTTATAACTAATACAAGAAAAACTATCTAATAAGTATATACAATACATATAGTCAAGATTACATTAACGATGTCTAGTCCATTATATTAACAATGTCCAGTCCAGTAACATCTGATAAACTCAGACCAAAAAATTTTCATTACTTATCTTATTTAAAACAAGTAGTTCCTTTTTAAAAGTAGATTCCATAATCTCCCTTTTTATCTTATCATATCCATATTCTCTTTTTTCTTTTCATAATACATTCAGTAGTCTACCTTTTATCATTTTTATATCTTCCCCCTTTTCTCCAGTGTAGATTCAGTGATCTACCTATTTATCCTATTATTTCTTTATCTTTTTTCTCAGAGTAGATTCAATGATCTATCTCAAACCTATGTTCTCTTTTTCTTTTTGCTTTCTAGGGGTGAAGATATCTTTAGGGAATCTTGAAAAGAAAAATTTTGGGTTAATTATCAAGTCCTGTATCATTTGTCCAGTCTCTATATAATAGGAAAGTTCAGGGCTTGTCATAAGTCCTTGCTCGAGTAGTCTGTCAGGCTGGATCATCTCAGCTAGTCATCTCAAAAGTCATAAACAGTTTGTACTCCAAAGTCAATCTTTCCGTGGTATTAATCAGCTTAATGGCTTTATCATAGTCCATGTGGAATCGTCATTGTGGGCTCCCGCCATCTTTTTGAAGATTTCAAAGTCGCTGTTAGGCGTGGTCATGGTTCCCTGCAGACTTTTTTTTTTTGTGCCTCTTCTGTGGTTTGGAGTAATCACAGTCTGATAAATGTCTGTCTCTTGGAACCATGAACATTCTTCCCTAGAAGAGAAAATCTTCACAGCAATTTCTCCCCACCATTTGTCTTGCCAAACTTTTCCAAACTGACCTTTGTCGATGCTTTCTTGTAACACGATGGTCCTGACAATTCTTCTCTGAACAAACAGCAGTAAACTCTTTGTCCCAGGTAGCAGCATCACCGCGGTCATCAACATGATGAGAAGTAGCCAGCAACTCGGAGCAGCAGCTTTTGCCTCCATGTTCCCACCACTGTTTGTGGCTTGGTCCGGGCCGAAGCTTCTCCCAAGCCTCCTAGGCCAGCCTCAAACTCGGGATCCTCCTGCGGGCCGAGTGTAGCTTGGGCCTGAGCTGGGGCCCACAAGACCACAGGCAAGCAGCTTTTTCATGAATTCGTACCACAAACGTTGGGCGCCAGATGTAGCATGAATCTTAAAAGTTCTTATTAATAAAATCAAACCTGAGCCAGGTATTGGGGTGAATGCTGGAAGGTCAGAGAAATAGAACAAGCCACAGCTATCTCGCCTTGCCGGATCCTCAGCTGGTCTTGCTTCCTCAGACTGGAAGCCTCTATGTCCTCATATCCGAATGACTCTCAGCTGAACTGCCGCTAGAAGCCTGAATGCTTAACCAGCCCAAATGCTTCTCCAGGCCAAATGCCTACCCAGGGCAAATGCCTCTCCAGGGCAAATGCCTCTCCAGGGCAAATGCCTCTCCAGGGCAAATGCCTCTAGTTTCTGGTCCTCATGCCTTATATACCTTTCTGCTTTCTACCACCACTCCCTGGGATTAAAGGCTTGCTTTCTGGGATTAAAGGCGTTGGTCACCATGCTTGGGTGTATCCTTGAACACATGGATTTCTGCCTCTGGAATGCTAGGATTAAAGGCGTGTGCTACCACTGCCTAACCTTTAATATTGTGGCTGTCCTGTTCTCTGACCCCAGATAAGTTTATTAGCATACACAATATTTTGGGCAATACAATACCACCACAGGTTCCCTCCTTTCCGATACCTCTAGCTTGTGTTGAGTTGACATAAAACCATCCAGCACACCTAGTGTTTTAAATATTCCATATTAATGACATAAAACCATCCAGCACTCTAGTGTTTTAAATATTACACATTAATGTGATGTTTCTGCTATAAAAACATTTGAGACATATAGTGGTTTGAAACATTATAAATCTAAGTGTGGCATCAGGGAGATTATAGAATAGGTCATCTCAGCCCAGTGATACCAATAAGACACTCATAATTTTTCAGTTATATATAAACCAAAAACATTTGTAAGAATCTCAAATTCAGTTATGAAGTTGAAACAATTAGAGTAAGTATACTGCTGAAATCAGCTGCACTGAAATTAGTCAGAATGGCCACACATCTGTATATCTAGGCTCTTCCCCAAGATTGGCATGCCGTATCATTATTTTCATAAGGCTGCAATTCTAAAGCTCTGTTTATTCATCACCATCTCACTGGTATCAAGCTTCCAACACCTAGCTCTTAGAGGGCCAGGCTGTGTGCATAGTACAGCAATTCATCAGTGACTCACCAAAACCCAAATAAACTTGATATGGTTAATTAATGAATTCAATAAAGCTTCAGGACATAAAATCAGCATGTAAAATTGTGTTTCTATACACTAAAAATATTCTTTGAAAAAAATCAAGGAAAAAGTTCTATTACCAATAAAAAAGAGCAAGATGAGAGGCTTATAAATCAGAGCATCAAGAAGGTAAAAGGTTGTATATTACTAACATAAAACATTATATGTTCTTTGACTAATACTGAACATGAGGCCTTTCATGGAGTGGTTGATATACCCAGTGTCACTCTATTGGAGAAAACTGATTTTTCCTCTCCCAGCAGATATAAATGACTTGTTTTTTTGTTTGTTTGTTTGTTTTTGTTTGCTTTTTTTAAAAAAAAAAGAAAAAGTTTTTTGGGGAGGGAGGAGAAAAGAACTTAAGGGGTAGAAAAATATGATCAAAATATATTTAAATTTAAGAATTGTAGTTTCCTGTGTCCCATCCGGTCCATAGCCACTCAGACCCAAGTAAATACACAGAGGCTTATATTAAATAAAACTGCTTGGCCGTTAGCTCAGGCTTACTACTGACTAGCTCTTACACTTAAACTCAGTCCATTTCTGTTAATCTATATGTTGCCACATGTTCCATGGCTTTACCTGTGTGCCATTACATGCTCTTCCCTAGATGGCAGGCTGGCATCTCCTGACTCAGCCTTCCTCTTCCCAGAATTCTCCTTGTCTACTTATCCAACCTATACTTCCTGCCTGGCTACTGGCCACTCAGTGTTTTATTAAACCAGTGTACAAAAGCATTGTTCCACAGCATTAGTTTTAAATAATAAAAATATAATAGTAAAAACCACGTAAACATATTTTAATGATGGGAAGAAAAGACTATGAAATGAAAATGTACTCCATATTTTATGGGATTTCTTCAAAAATAAGGGAAAAAATCCTAAAACTTCCCTGAAGTCACAAAATATTGTAAATAACTCCAACAATCTTGAGGAAGAACAGAGGTGAATATCTCATACTCTGTGATGTGAAAACTTACAACAAAACAGCAGCAATCAGCACAGTATGGTACTATTAGACCGTAGTCCAATAAAGCAGAGTAAGTAACAAACCTAAATCAAGCCTGATACAAGAAACTGCCCCTCAAAAAGTGTGACAAGAACCCATACTAGTACAAAATTAATCCCTTTAACAAATGATGTGGAGGAAGTGCATATCAAGTGCAAAGGAGTGAACTGTTTATTTTTTTAAACACTCATATCAAAGGGGAAAAAAGGATCACCTTCTGCATCCCATTCTTCTAGAAAACGCTTTTCTAGAATTGCACATTAGTACATTCTGGATTTGAAAGTTCCTGACTGACTATGCTCAGTGTTCCACTGCCAGCCTGACTGAGCTGCACATTCCACTTCTTTGCTTTCTCCGGTGTGTATCTATCTTACTGTTGAGTTTGAGTTCAGCCTCACAGCCAGGCACAGAGTACAGGAGCTGGGATGGGCTGCCCTAAGCCAGAGAAGATGCAACAGTCCCTGCTTACATACTCTCTAGTTGTCCTTGCTGAGCTGCTGAGGTTTTTTTTTTTTTTTTTTTTGGCCATTCCCCCACCATTACAATGGATGTTTTCATCCTGGAATCAAGCATGTATATATCACTTTGAAAATAGTTGCCAGCTCTTGGGAATCTCATGGGTAAATCCATTTTGGGTTTAAGTCCACAAGATCAGCTATGCCCCAGGTTCCAGCCTTCCTCATCCATGTCAGGGAAGACATGGGGCTGAGCCAGGAGACCTTTAGGCACCAGCCAGGTCATCAGGATCTATGCAAATATTCAATTCCCATCATATTAAGCCTATCCTCTCATACATTTGAGTTGTCATTAAAGTCCAGTGCCTGATGTCTTTTTGACTTGAAGGCATCTTCAGTCCCTTCAGTACCACACATCAGGGATTCCTGTTCACATGACAGGTGATGTCACTGAAGCTCCTAATGTACATGATTTTATATTTTAATTAATTTGAATCTATATGTTAGAATTTAATTTTTATTAAATAGTAAAAAGTAAATCCAACTCAAAAATGCATTTTAGACTTCCATAAAATATATGAAATTCTAGTGTCTCTGTCAGTGTTCTTTTGATGTGATGAGATACCATGTCTTATAACATAAAGCAAGCATGGGGCTTGCTTACAGTTTCACAGGTTTAGTCCATTTTCATCTTGGTGAGAAGGCTGGCAGCATGCAGGCAGACATGGTGTTGGAGAAGTAGCTGAGAGTTCTACATCCTGATTCCCAGGAAGCAGGAAGAGAAAAGTCACTGGGCCTGAATTGGGCTTTTGAAACCCTGAAGCCCACCCCCAGTGACACACTTCCTCTAACAAACCACACCTTCTAGTCCCTCTCAGTTAGCACCACTACCTAAGGACCAAACATTCAAATACAGTAGACTATGGGGCCATTCTCATGTGAATCACCACACCCATACACTTGAGAGACAGCTCAGCAGCTAAGAACACTTGCTCTTGAGGATGAGAGTTAATATCTCAGCACTCATGTAACAAACCAGGTGATCTGGAAATGACAGTAACTCCTGCTCCAGAAGATCTAATACTGTCTTCTTGCCTTTGGTCATGCACAGGTACAGACACACACTTGCACATATACTCACTACACACACACACACACACACACACACACACACACACACACACACACATGCACGCACATGCACACATATATACATATTGATAATAAATAAAATAAGTATTAAAGACATGAAATTATAGAATTAACAGAAGACAATATAGGAGGAAATTCCATGAAATCGATCATGACAAAAATTTGTGATGTCCAAAGCAATGGAAGAGGAAGGGAGCCACACTCAACTAAGAATCCTTGCTGTACCATAGGAAACAGTCCTCAGAGTAAAAAAAACCAAAAAAACACAAAACAACCTATATATACAGGAAGTGCATGTCTGATAAAGGGTCAAATATATATATATATATATATATATATATATATATATATATATATACCAACACAACAGCACAAAATAAGTAATGTGATTAAAAACTAGGCATCACAATCAAATAGATATTCCTTCAGAGAAGATGTACAAATGGACAGTAGGTATGTAAATAGACAACTTAACTGAGCCAGTTCTCTGCCCCCAGGATTGAGTGTTGATTCAGTTCAGTTGATTTGGTACATAAAATAACAGCTAAAACTTTAAGATTTTTAGTAGAGCTAGAATAATGTGTTTTGGTAAGAAAAATTTTTTAAAAAAAGAATGGCAAGATAAAAAAATAAAAATTTTAAAGGGTACTTAATATCACTAGTCAGAATAAAAGCCAACCTACCATGCAACAATATGATGTTATCACAGACACCTAAGAGTGGACAATATTAAATGGCAAAAACTAATAGCAGCAGTCTTTGGAAAAGGTTTGGGCACAAATGAGAGTGGCTTTGTATCTCTGTGGTTGAACTTGGAATTGGCGTAGTCTTAATGGGAAATATAGTGTCTTCCAAAATGTGAACCTCACAAACCTAGTTTTCAGTGTTTATTCCCACCTCATAATAAACAAACAGAAATAGTGTAAGTCTAAGCAAAACATTTGTAATAGCATTGTTGTTGCAGAATGAGCTACAATTGCTAAAATATGGGAACAACAGGAATGTCATGGGGAGGACTGTTGATCTCTCTGTTTCCCTGTCTCCTTCTATGTGTCTCTATTTTTTTGTCTCTGTCTTTCTGTTTATCTTTCTTCTACTCTCTCTAAGTTAAGTTACAAAGTAAAAGCAGTTTCTGTAATGTCAAAATGTAAAGAGAATTTGTTAGCAAGAAGTTATCAGGGAAGAGTGAATTCAACATACCCCCCTTTACATTAATCTAAAATACTTTTCCATTTAATCAAATCAATGGTTTGGGAGAAGATGCATGGTATTGTAGAGAACACAGTGATATAGTTAAGACACTTCAACTTTCTTGCTATTTTAATGAAAAAATAGGCTGACCTTGACAATAGTGTTGTACAGAAAAAATAGCTGTCTTAGATTCTGAAAAAGAATAATGCAATAAAATCACAGTTACTTACAAAGTTTATAATTTTTTTCAGATAAACACTACAAAATAAAAAAATACATTTTTGTCATTAAAATGCATTCATTTAAGAATATACAAATGTTACTAGCCAAGATAGTCCCTAATTAAGGCACCAATTACTACAGTTTTAAATTGTGGTGGCTTTTATTTTTTAATGCTTTCTATGAAAGCTGAAGGACTTATTTGAGTCTTTTATTTAACGCTATTGCTTTTTTATACTCCAAAGAAATTTAAAGTGCAATCAAGTTCCTTATTCAATTCAAGCTATTGTAGGGACCACAGAAGCTCAATTAAAACCTCAGCTTTCCATTAATCAGTTGTCTGGTAATTACCACACCTTGTCTATTGTATCCTGCTCACTCCCATAACGTTCTCTCAATAGACTCAAGCACTTGGAAGTGGCCCTTCTGACAGAAAGAGCCTTGATGTGCTTTGTAGAAATCAGTGTGTTGAAGTGTGGCTCTTCTAAGACTAATGCTTTGAAGGAATGACCTGGCTAATTAATGGTGAATTCCAGGAGAAATCCTGTTCCTGGTGAAGTGCTTGTGACATCCACATTAATACTAAATGAGCCCATCAGAATTAATGTCCTTACAACAAATACCAAAGGAGTTGAGATGATGAGGTTATTACTGTAAAGTGTTATTCACAAAGACAAAGGGACTGAGACTTAAAAGACAATCACAACGATTTGTTTCTGAGGTTGGACCTGATGGAACCCTTATTTATTAAATAAAATGAAGGCATGATAAATACTCAGAATATTTTGTGCATAATTCAGTTCATTTACAAATGTGAACATGAGTGAAAATTGAAATGTCTAAATTCCATGAAAATATCTAATAGCCCATTCATGCCAGCAACTTTTACCATTTATTTATCAT
Source organism: Peromyscus attwateri (assembly GCA_902168425.1). Taxonomy (NCBI): domain Eukaryota; kingdom Metazoa; phylum Chordata; class Mammalia; order Rodentia; family Cricetidae; genus Peromyscus; species Peromyscus attwateri. The sequence goes on from CABHPP010135728.1 coordinate 33,420, forward strand.
TATTTATTTATGTGTCTATCTGTATGTTTACTTATTTATTTGGTGCAGCATCTCACCAGGCTGGACTTGAAATCAGAGAGATCCTCTAGCCTCTGCCTAGAGTGCTAGGATTGAAGATGTGCATCATGTCTAGCTAACCATTACTTTTTCTGTAGGAGATATAAGAAAACTGAGGAGATTCACGTGAATGCTTAAAGCAATGCCTCCTGAACATTCAATCTATGATTGAATTTAAAAATAAAACTTCAGCCACTCCAGACTGCTGTTTCTCAGGCTGTCTCACCTCTCTAAGAGTTTATGACAGAGAACAACAGCGGGAAGCAGCTTTCCCTCTTTGCCTCCATTCCCACTGGAAATAGAGCCCCTTCACTGCTAACAACTTTCCCTCTTCGCCTCCATTCCCACTGGAAATAGAGCCCCTTCACTGCTAACAACTTTGACTTATGGCTCTCAGTCAAGGACATTTTTTTTTCTATTCTAAAAGATTCATTTTTTTAAAAAAATTGTGCATGCATGTGTGTGTCTCTGTGCTGGTTCTGTTCATATAAGAACAGTGCCCAAGGAGGCCAGATATAAATGTCAGATCCCCTGGAAGTTACAGGCAGTTATGAGCCACCTCACATGAGCTCAAGGAACTAGTCTTGTGCAAGGACAAGAAGCACTTTCAACTTCAGAGCTATTTCTCCAGCCGTAAAGGACTTTTTTTTTTTTAAGGAAATGCTTCTTGAAAACAAATTTTGAATATGTTTGATTGCCATGTTCTTAACCAAAGGTGCTAAAAATATTTCATATTCATATCAAAGCCTTATCCTGTTAATATACAAAACAAATGAGAAGTTTTCAATGATTCTCAAGCTTCTAAGAGTCCTTGGCTTTTTATTTCAGTACAAACTGTATTCTGTGTCCCTTTTGTGTTGTAATGTTTCATCCAAGTGAACTTTGTTCTGTACAGTCTGATGAGATCACCATGTGGCCTCCAACACTTTCACCTTTAACCATGCTCACATATATAAGTCAAATTCAAACTCCTAATGTAGCTATGATACTTTATCATAGGCCACGCTAAAAGTTACATTCTATACAATTAAATTCTAGTACTTAAAACTTTACATGCATGCTTTCTATACTAGGCTTCCAATTGGCATCTGAACCTTGCTAGCCTTCTAATTTTTTTAAATATTTATTTATTTATTTGTTTGTTTGTTTGTTTGTTTGTTTATTTATTTTGAGACAGGGTTTCTCTGTGTAGCTTTGTGCCTTTCCTAGAACTCACTCTGCAGCCCAGGCTGACCTCGAACTCACAGAGATCCTTCTGGCTCTGCCTCCCAAGTGCTGGGATTAAAGGCATGCGCCACCACCGCCTGGCAAGCCTTCGAATTTTCAAGGCAGTACTTTCTATCAATGTTAAAGTTTTTGAAGTTGTATATTCCTGGTAGACTCATGCTTGAACATTCCATCCCCAACTGGTGGTGCTGTTTGGCAGGCTGTAGTGTTTTGAATGAGAACAACCCCATAGGCTCGTGTGTGTGTGTGTGTGTGTGTGTGTGTGGTGAATATATATTCACATACTATATATTCATATTATATGGATATATGTATGTATTATTGGATGATGAAAAAATATATTTGAATATTTGATTTCCAGTTGGTAGTTAGGGAGGGTTAGGAGTTGTGACCTAGTTGGAATAGTTGTGGTCTTGATGGAGGTATGTCACTGGGGATGGGCTTTGAGGTTTCAAAAGCCCATGCTAGGCCCTGTCTCTGCTCTATATTTGTCTCTCTGTCTCTCTCTGTCTGCCTTCTATTTGTTGAACAGGATGCAAATTCTCAGCTACTGCTCCAGTACCATTCTGTCCTGCCACCCTGCTCCCCACCATGATGGTCATGGACTCACCCTCAAAGACTGTAAGCAAGCCTGAATCAAGAGCTTTCTTTTTTATAAGCTGTCTAGGTCATGACATCTATTCACAGCAATAGAACACTAATTAAGAGAGAGGTTGTGAAATTTTTAGATGCAGCTCCCTTCTGGAGGAAGTTGCTCACTGGGCTGATTTTAAAGATTGTAGCCTGGCCCTAGCTCCAGCCTGAACTCTCTGGTTTCTGGTCTTTCCATTTCTCAGAAATTCATCTTACACTCCTGCTGCCACAGCTGTGAACTCTCCCACAGTAGTGTCTGTTCTATTATGAAAAGTGTCCTTTATCTCCTAAACCATTAGCCATGTAAACTCTTCCTGTCTTTGCTTGTCTCTATCAGGTATTCTCCAACAGTAATGACAAAAGTAACCACTACAATAAATAACTTGAGTCAGAATAACAAGTACCACAGCTCTATAGTGCAAACCTTCACTATCAAAAGAATAATATTTATAACATAACTCTGCTTATTAGTACAAGTATCTAGAATATAATGAATATTTAATTAAGAATATGTGTTAATTGGATTAACAGAATCAACCCCTACAATTGGCCAGGGGATATTCACCCCTGTCATATGTTATTATTTTTGTGTTGGAGAATTACTATGATGAGCTTTAGTCAAAATATGTAGCAATGCTTATTGACATATTCTATAGTTAATGTTAAGTAGTTCACTATAATACAATTGCTGCCTCATCATGAGCTCACTAAGGTTTCAAAATTAGAGATTATTTTATAGCTTTGATTATGCCAATTTTTATGATGGTTCAAATTCATTTTAAATTTAAGCCAATACTTTGATTTTTTTCTTATTAAAAATATATTCTTAACTGTAAAATAGTTTAATTTAAAACTTAATTTCAAGAATTAAAGTGGGTTTTGTATCTTTCATCTATATCAGATGAAACATAACAGTAGAATGTCTTGTCTCCGGTAAACAGGACTTTCCTCTATTGTTAAAGGACAAATGGTTTTATAAGACTATGTAGCATGAATCTTAAAGAGTCTTATTAATAAAAACAAACCTGAGCCAGATATTGGAGTGAACGCTGAATGATCAGAGAAGCAGAACAAGCCACAGCTACCTCAACTTGCCAGTTCCTCAGCTGATCCTATTTCCTCAGGCTGGAAGCCTCTGAGTCCTCACCCAAATGGATCTCAGCTGAACTGTTGCTGCTCAGAGCCTGAAAGCTTAACCAGGTAAAAGCTTCTAGTTTCTGCTCTTCACGTCTTATATACCTTTCTGCTTTCTGCCATCACTCCCTGGGATTAAAGGCTCACTTTCTGGGATTAAAGGCATATCCTTGAACACAGAGAGATCCAGGTAGATCTCTGCCTCTGGAATGCTAGGATTAAAGGTGTGTGCTACCACTGCCTATCCTCTATGTTTAATATTGTGGCTGTTCTGTTCTCTGACCCCAGATAAGTTTATTAGCATGCACAATATTTTGGGGAACACAATACCACCACAAGACTATGTCTGTCAAACAGGACAAAGGAATGTTTTGCTCGAAATTGAGGATATTTATTGGAAGATTTTTCTTCTTTTTACTGATTTCCAATTTTAACATCATCTTGAATAATTATCTATCAATTATTGAATAATTATAATCAATTATTAACTATCATTTATCTAACTTGTAAACCTAGTCCACATAATCTTGAATTATCCTTGATGTGATGAGTTAATGAAAAGCCTATTAAGATATTTTCATCATCACGGTAAATCCCATTGATTAAAAAATAGATTAAATCAGTTACTTGTAAAAATAGCTCTTTCTCTAGTTTTTCTTTTTAAAATTTAAAAATTAATTTTTGGGACTGTTATACATGAGCACTGTATTTACATGATTTCCACCTATACCCCCCTCACCTCTTCCGTGTCCCATCCCCACTCTCTATTATGCTTTGTTTTCATTTCCACTGTCATGCTCCCACCTGATCTCAGCTGGACAGCCACCACTCACTGCCTGAGCACTTCTATGCACCTAGTCTTACTCCAAATAAACTTCTGCTGTAGTTGGCTATCAAGCTAGTTTTATGAAATGTGATTCTTTAATGCCTTTGCTGATCATAATGAGTCATTGCTACTCAAGACAGAGTTCACTGTTAGTTTTCCAAAACAGTCCCATGTGAGTATTCTAGGTTCTTGTCTTGCAAGGTCCAGCGATGTCATGTAAACCACAACCTATACCTTCATCATCCTTTCTGATTGGAGTCAGTGTAATCTGCCTTCCTTTCAGACATCTATTGCTAAGCACCTCAAACTGCTGCTCTCCTAGTCTTCCCTTGCCTTGATGCTGTCAATGTATCTACTTAAGTGAACAGAACAATAGATGAGAAGAGTTATGCTTCTTTTTTTTTTTGCCAAATGTGGACATATTATCAAGTAGGATGAGGAACTTAGTTCCTAGCAAAATATCGTGTTGAAGAAAAACAAAACAAAACAAAACTAGAGTTTAATAGCTTGTATACCTCTAATAATATATAAAGTTCTGTAAATATAATGTGCAATTGAGAAACTCACAGCAATCTAAAAAGCGACCTATTAAAAAGAAAACAAGAACAAAAACATAGAAAGTTTTACCTTGTAAGTTGATGATAATGATAAAAGGAAAATATTGTTGCTACAATTTAAAAAGCCAGTTATTGTACCCAAAGAATGAAGAAGTACATAAACAAAAGAGAAAAAAAAGCAAAAGAAAATACACATAAAGATAATATTTTAATCTCCAAAATTAATTACACAATGATGTAAATTGTCCAGATATTCCCTAGGGTAGTGAACACAAACCGGGTACGGCCACCTTGTATAATCCCAGCAATCCACTACTGTGCACTGACATCCACTTTGATCACTCATGCTATAATTGTAAAGGTGAAGTTACAGAGCACAGGGAAGACTCAGTGGGACCAGAACCCACAGAGGGCAGCAGCAAAAGACCTGTTCAGTAGATGAACTGAAAATAGAGCCTCTCTCACACAATATTCCTTTTAATTGTATTCCTTTTTATCTCCTACTATTTGTAATGGACCAACTCGTGGTTCCCTTAATGGCATTCATGTCTTAAAACTTAGAATATAAATCCTTGTAATTATGTTTCTCTACTCTACAAAATAGAATCTGTTGGACTGACTGAGAATTTTGAGGTGGAGAGTTTATCCTATATGATTTGTTTGTGCCTAATGTAATAACAAGAGCTCTTATGGGAGTGAGAAAGAAGAATCAGTTAATGGCAGATGACATGATAGAAATAAGAGATCAGAGTGGTTAGGAATGTGGCCATGAGCCCAGGCTTGCAAATAGCCTCTAGACATTGAAGAAGGCACATCGATGGATTCTCCGTTGGGAGCCTATAGAAGTAAATAACAGTGCTGACACTCTGACTCACAGCCAACAACTCTACCTTTGCTTTGACTTCTTGAAATACACAATGAGTGTTTGCTGTTTTTAGTCACTAAGCCAGAGTGGGAATCTTACAACAGCAATAGAAAACTAATACACTGCTTTTCAAGTATTGATACTCCTCCACTATAGACAGTAAGGGTTTAGAGATAAATGTGGTCCAGCACCTACTTGCTATAAGGCTACAATTTAGCATTTCCTTTTCAGCTATAATATTTTGGAGAATTGTATACCAAATTTGTTTGAAACTTAAATCAACAAAACATCCTCAGTCAGTGTATTAAAAGGCATGTAAGTAGAAGTTTGAGTTGATATAACAGGAAATA
>CABHPP010135729.1:2663-32646 GCA_902168425.1 Peromyscus attwateri
GTGTGTGTGTGTGTGTGTGTGTGTGTGTGTGTGTGTGTGTGTGTGTGTGTGACGGCACCTATAGAGGCCAGAAGCATTGGATCCTCTGGAGTTGGAATTAAGGGAGTTGTGAGCTACTGAACATGGGTGATATAGGAACCTGACTTCAAGTCCTCTGAAAGAGCTATACACACTTTTAGCTTCTGAGACATCTCTTGGTCCCCTGGGCTCATGTTTTGAAGGCATGGTCAGCTTGTGTGATTTTGAAAGCTCTGGGACCTGCCTAGCAGAAGGAGGTCACGAGGAGCAGGTCTGCCTTTGAAGGTGGTACCTGTTCCTGGTTCCAGACTATGATGGATTCTCAGTTTACTGACTCACGGTCATGTGAATGGTTACCCCTGGCTCCCATCTCCACAGACACAGCCCTTCCTGCCACCACATCTGTATGAAACCATGAACCAAAATAAACATTTCCTCCCTTCGGTTGTTTCTGTCCAGAATTTCAGAGTTAGTGACACAGGAATAGTTAGCATAGAGTTAAGCATTGCTCTATACAAACAACTCTCAATTGAACCCACCTGGCTTAACTCAGGTTTTCTGAGAAAGGAGCCAAAAATGGTAATTCTTATGCAAATGACTTATTAGCCTGTGCTCTTAGGACAGGAAAATAAGAGGAAAGAGAAATCTGGAGCTGGAGGAAGCTGTTGGCCATAGTGACACACATTTTTAATTTCAGCTCAGGAAGCAGAGGCAGGTGGATGTCTATGAGTATAGTCTGTGATGTCTATATAACTATGGCCTATATAGTGAGTTCCAGACTGCCAGGGCTGCATGATGAGACTGTCTCAAAAACAACAAAAAGAATACAAAGTCCACTACAGACTAGCTTTGGTCCAGGGCCCAGTGGACATTCTCATCACCCACAATCTACACCAGGATTAAGTCTTGTCTTGTGACTTGGTCCCACGTGGCTTTAGCCACCGTGGAGTAGAGTGAGTTGGCAGATAGCTAAGCTACTCAAGGATTTTAGCTGTGGCAGAGCGAAGGGGGATATTCCACAAAGGTTGCAACTGCGAATTGCTACCAATACAAGATGGGTACAGTGCTGCCTTAGGATACTGATGGGCAGTATGGGCAGGATACTGATGGTATCTACCACAAGATGCAAAACAACCATAAGAAAAGCACTAGGCCATGTCTGAGTCCCAAAGTATGACCATGGCTAGCCACATCTGCAGCAGAAAATGGAGGGGAGCTACCACGGACATTTATTAATATCTATTCCCTCCCCAACGGGATGAAAGGCCTTCTTTTTCAGAAGAGCAGAAGATGAAGTTAAAGCAACAGAAGGAATCTTGGGTGGTATGAGTCAGACAGATGTGGGACAGATGCCAGAGCGGTTTCTGCAGGCTTTGTAACGCAGACTATCCCTTGGTATCCATAGGGACTGGTTTCTCCATGCTCTCTTCTTCAGATACTGAAATCCCCAAATGCTCAAATTCCTGACATAAAATGATATAATATTTGCATATACATACATCATCTCTTGATTAGTTATAACACCCTTACAATATAAATGCTATGTAAATAGTTGTTGACAAAATGAGAGATCTATGCACATTCAGTACAGTCATTTTTTAAAACATATTTTTGATATGCAGCTGGTTAAGTCTACAAATACAGAATCCACAGACAGAGAGGACCAACAATATTTACTTTCTATAAATCTCAATTTTCTTGTTTACAAATTAATACACAGTGTTATTATTAGACGAGGTCGGGCTTGTTCAGGATAGCATGGTTATAGACTATTATTAGAGATAATAAAAATTGCCCTAGTGTGGCACATCAAAGAATTTAAATTTTAATGAGCATAGCTCAGTTCCTGGAACATAGTAAGGCTTTGTAATAGGGAATTTATCATAATTAAGTAGAAAAGCAATATTTGTAATAATATCAGACATGATCAGAATTGTAACACAGAAGAGATTGAGACAAAGGGATTATGAGTTTGAGGCTAGCCTGGGCTACATACAATGCATATTCTGTCTTCAAAAATAAAAACAAAGAAAGGAGGGAAAGGAAAAGAATTGAAATGAAAGGGTGATAATTGTAAAGTGTCACCGTATAGTAGGAAACCGAATAACTTTAACAACATCTAACGGCAGCCTATGGTACTCACCCCGAGACTGGAACATCCAAGAAGCACACTCAAGGCTTTCAGAGAAGGTAAGATCAGTGCCCTTGGAAGCCTATCATTACTCTCTGGCCCAAGTTTTTAAAGGAATGAAGAAATCAGAGGTAAATTCAACATAGCATATATATTGCTTATGTTTAAAATAATAGAATGACCCAACATTTTGGGTAGAGGAAATCTCAGAGTCCATCTGCCTGCCTGATACACAAATTCTCTACACAATGTCCTGGAAAAATAATCTTTCAGGTGAGTTCATTTTTGGTAGGTTTATATAAGAAAGTTCTACATTTGAAAGTATTCTTTACTGTAATATCTACTCATTCTTGTCTTTACATCTTAGATCTGCTGTGTATCCTCTCAGAATCTCATCTCTGGGCTGTGGGAGAAATATTTGACATTGAAAACATTCTTCTGGTCCCCCCTGCCCCTCCTCAGCACCACGGTGTCCTTACACTTTCAATCCTTCATTCGTTCATTAAAATGGGGGTGGGGGAAGAAGACACCTTGAACTTAAAGTCGTCACTGGGAGTGCCTTTGTAACCAGACAAAGGGTCACCACTACAAATCTAATTTTGAGCAAGGCACAGTGGCCCATGCCTGTAATCCCAGCATTCATGTGGTGACAGTAAGAGAGTGATGAGTTTAAGACCGTCTTGGCCTATATAGTGAGAATGTTGTTGTATTTTATAATTTTTATTTTAAATCTGATCTATATATAATCATAAAGTTATATATATGACTTTAAATAATCATTTATATATGATTATTTAAACACAGAATCACATACACACACATGTTTTTTAATAGCAGTGAATCATGCCTTCACGCATAGCTTTACTCCTTTCCCAGATAATTTCTCAGGATTGCATAAATAAGGCTAAACTTTTGTTTATAATAAAAATCTTTTTAAAAAATACGTGATGATAGTATATCTTGTACCCCCAATAAAGCTTATCTAAAGATCAGAGGAAAAAGCCAGCCACTGTAGTAAACATAGATGTCAGGCAATGGTAGCACACGCCTTTAATCCTAGCATTTGGGAGGCAGAGATCCATCCAGATCTCTGTGAGTTCAAGGCCACACTGAGAACAGAACCAGGCATGATGGCACACACCTTTAATCCCAGCACTAACCATAGAGGTCTGGAGGTCTGTACAGACAGACAGGAAATGATAGAGCTGGGCAGAAAGAGGAAGTGATGTAGCTGGGCAGAGAGAGGAAGTGAAGTGTGATGGTAGGAACAGAAAGGCATATAGGCGTGGGTATACAGGAAGTAGGTCTCTTTGGAGACTGAGGTGTCTGTAAGGTGAGGTTGGCTGTGGCTTGTCCTATTCCTCTGATCTCTCAGTTTTCACCCCAATATCTAGCTCTGGGTTTTTTTTGATATGACGGTTTAGCAATTTGTCTTACAAAAATATATTTACTTGTATTTTTTCTTTTCTTTTTTTTTTTTTTCCTTTTTGCTGCGTGGTTAATTTTTTGGTTTTTCAAGACTGGGTTTCTCTGTGTAGTTTTGGTCCCTGTCCTGGATCTCGCTCTGTAGACCAAGCTGGCCTTGAACTCACAGAGATCCACCTGGATCTGTCTCCCAAGTGCTGAGATTAAAGGTGCGTACCACCGCTGTCCGGCTGTATAATTTTTTTTAATTACCTGTATGTGCATGTGTCGGGGGAGGGAGGGGTATGTACATGTGAGTACGGGTGCCTGTAGAAGCCAGAGGCATTGGGTCCCCCTGGAGATGGAGTTAAAGGCCATTGTGAGCTACCTGGCACAAGCAATGGGATCTGAACTTGGGTCCTCTGCCAGAACAGAGATGCTTTTAACCACCGAGCCTCTCTTCAGCCATCTCACATGCTTTTTGACCCCATCCACCATCACCACCTCATAGCTGACAGCTTCTCATGTTTTCTTCTCATATTCACTAGGTTTTTCTTTTGTATTTATTTTATGTGGGTGTACGCAAATGTGGGTGCAGGTGCACACAAAGGCCAAAAAGGGGTGCTCGATACTCTGGAGCCAGAGTTAAATGCCAAATGATGTATGTGCGGGAACCTACCTGCTTTCTTACCAGCAACTCCCTTACTGAAAGAGAACTCTGATGTTTAAGGACAGAAAATAAATGTGAATACACAAACTACTGTTGCTCTGGTAGGTAATTTCATAGGAGTTATATGTCTGGTAGAAGTCTCCAGACCATTGTCAAAGATTCAGTTTTCTTCTTCATGCCAGCCTCCTCTTTCCCATCCCTCCCAACCCTGTTTAAACATGTAACCACATAAGTAACTCAGTAGGCCATTATGGTTTCTATAATTACAGAGAGGTATTTTGGCTGTCTGCTCTCCTTAGCTTCACAAATGTTACTGGTTTTAGGGGTGAAGTTATTCCATGGGAAGAAATGATTAGGTATCTACTTTAAACATTAAGACACCACATCAATATAGATAAACATAGTTAAGAAAAAGAAATGTAAAACACGGAGAGTTCTACTAGAGCCATTGTGGGAGTTGGTGGGAGGGGCCAGAAAAATCACCACTGTTTCTCAGTAGTGGGGTGAGGCTCTTGTGTTGTATTTAACAGAAGATCTCTTTGAAAACCAAAATGCAAACTGAGCAGATGGTGATGGCCTGTGTGGCCACTGTCCTTGCTCCTAAATGGGCAGAGCAGATAGCCCATGCCCAGTAGAACAATAGCCAGACAGTGCTGGCTTGTTTGGATGTGTCTCTGCTTAAAGCCAAGCTGATGTCTTTCTTCCTAAAGACATTTCACTATTAACAATATGCACTTAAAACTCAAGGGTATTTGAATTTCAGTATTTAGGATAAGCTATAAGTAATTCAGATATTTGACTTTCTCATAGTTCCCAGTATTTTATCATTTGGGATTACATAATCTAAGAAACTGGTAGAGTCTTGGCCATTATTTCCAGGGAATTTGTTATATATGCAAAGACATAATATTTATCCATCAAAAAGAATTATAGGATTTTTAGGCAAATTTTCAGTCCCATGACTTCTTTTTCCTCTCCCTGTAACCCTCATTTTTTAATAAATAAACTTATTTAAAAGAAACAAATTAGTTCATTTATTTAGTAGGCGAGAGTGTGCACATGGTCAGTGTAACATTGGTGGAGGTCAGAGGGCTTTCTGGAGTTTTTTCTCCCTTCCTACCTCGTTGTGGGAAGGTTTCCTTCGGGTTTCTGCTGAACTCCAGACTCCAGGCTAGCTGCATCTCCAGCTTCTTCTGATCCTCTCTGCCTCCCACTTCTGTGTAAGAAGTTTTAGGTGTGTGCTGCCTGTCCAGCTTTCTCCAGTGGGTTCGGTGGATCAGACTCAGGCCATCAGGCTTGCTCAGCTCTTGGTGTTTACCTGCTGAATCGTTGCTCCAGCTGGGGAGATCTTTTTGTTTAATTTTCTTTGAAATTAAAACATATCATTCTCTCCCTTCCCTTCCCCCTTTTCCATGCACACTGCTCCCCCTTTCTCTCTCAAGTTCATGGCCTCTGGGTTTTTTTTTTTTAATTGATGTTACATACATACCTTTTAAATAAGAAATTAAATTCTAAATCTATCCAATATCAAAAAAGCAAAAGTTATACAATAGTTTATTTGTTTTGCTTGCACAATTCTTAAAGACCAAGGTTCAAAACTTTGTATCTCTGACATTTCCTTGTGGCTCTTCAGAGTTTTGTCGTTAAGAAATCATAATGATGTGTAGCTGTGGGTAGAGGATCTTTGTCAGGTCGAAGTCACCATCCAGCTGTTGAGATGCTTTGCATTATTTTATTTCCTCTGTTGTTGACATGGCACTGTAGAAGAGAGGGAAAAAAAGGAATCTCAGTAGAGCAAGACTGTGAATATTGTCTTACCAACTTTGTACAACATGAAATCGTTTAAAAACACTAATGGAGGTTATCATGAGCCTGTCTTAAGCACTGTATGGTAGCAGTTTCAGATCACAAAATATCATATAATGCAGTGGTTCTCAACCTTCCTAATGCTGCGACCCTTTAATATGGTTCCTCATGTTGTGGTGACCCCCAACCACAAAATTATTTCATTGCTATTTCATAACTGCAATTTTGCTACTGTTATGAATCATAATGTGAATGTCTGATATGCAGGACAGTGGATATGGGACCCCTATGAGGTCTTGACCCACAGGTTGAGAACCACTGATATAATGGCTGTACCGCTTCTTGGTTACTCATCAATTTCTTAATATGATCTTAGTGTGACTCTTTTTCACATTTATCCTAAAGAGCAACAGCACACTAAACTTTAGTAAAAGCTAAGAAAATTCTTAGGGCTGAATGTCAGTAGACTTTGTCTCCATGGCTTCCAGTGGAGTTGAGACAGAGCCAATGCTTTCCTCATGTAAACAAGACAGGGAGGTAGTGGGGTAATTCTCAAGTCTACTTTCCTCAAGTGTCACAATTTGGCAACCTATCTTGTTATACATTCTACATTCTACGTGTGCTGAAAAGAGGCTTTGGCGATCTGAAGGAACGCTTTCTACCCTGTCTTAGACACTTACTCTCTTTTGATCCAGTTGATGGAGAAGAAAACCCATAAATAAACAAAGAAAGTATCTGAGAAATAAATGTGAGAAGAATCCAGTTCTCTCCTTGTGTGATAAGAGCCTTCTTGCTTTTCCAAAGAAGCTTAGGACCAAAGTTGCTACATGCCTAATCCCATGAGGTCATTATCTGATTTTCATCATAAAAATAAGAAAAATGCTCTTGATGAGTGAGTTAAATCTACTTATTATATAGTTACAAAACCAAAGTCTCTGAGAGCTTCTTCTTGCCAAAGATGAGAGTTAACACAGAGACCCATAACTGGACAATGTGCAGAGAATGAGAGACCTTGGAGCACTCAGTCCTAAATGGGATGTCATCGCCCCCACCAGGATCAGGGAGCTATGCAGAAGAGGAAGTACAAAGATTGTAGGCATCAACGGTGGTGGGTAACTCCAAGTAAACATCGTTTTCCAAATACAACAGGACTGATGCACCTTGAACTCACAGAGACTGTGTCAGCATGCACAAGACCCGCACAGGTTCAAACCAGACAAAATCCCAGGCCAGAGAAGAGAAAGTGGACACAAAGTCCCACCCCTAACCAAGAAGTTATTTGCAATTGATACTTACCTGCTGGGAAAGGGAACATCAGTGTTCTCCAATGGAGTGTGTCCGTAGGTATATCAACCACACTCCATATAAAGCAATTGACAATAGAGAATGGTGTTTCCATATAAGTTGTCCTGGCTTTCTGAGAATATACAGCAAGGACAAGAGACTCAGTTTGATTTGGGAGGTGGGAGGTGGGAGGCTAAAAGGAAGGTTTATATGATGCGTTTTCATGGTCAAATTGGATTTAACAAGAGTAAAAACCTTGAAAACAATGATTGAATTTTTCATGAGCAGGCACATGTCCTTACGTAGAATCTCAGTAATTTAAGGTTGGGGATGTAGCTTGATTGGTAGAGTATTTGCCTAGCAGAGAAAGCTCTGGGTTTGATCCTTATCACCACATAAACTGGGCTTGGTGCTACAGGACTGTAATCTTAGCAGGCCAACACTGCAGAGATAAGAGGCTGGAAGATCAGAGAAGTACAAGGTCATCAGGGTTACAGACCGGCTCAAGGCCAGCCTGGGCTACATGAGACCCTGTCAATAAATAATAGATAGATAGATAGATAGATAGATAGATAGATAGATAGATAGATAGATAATAGATAAATAAGTAAATAAATAAATAAGAAAAGAACAGAAAAAAGTGTCAGTAATTTAAAGGGAATTCTGTATGCATTAATTTTCTCCCATTTTATAGATGAGAAAAATGGAGGTGAGAAGGTTTGGAAATGGTTCAAGTAGCAGAACTGTTTGGGAGAATGCTTCCAGCCAAAAAATAAAACAACAACAAAACCAAACCAGTATATGTGAAGGGCTTAAAGAAAGAAATAAGAATGATTTGTACGGGCCACACATGTGGGACTGTGTGTGTGCAACACAATCAAACACAGATTGTTAGAGGGAAGTCACTGATGGGCCCAGGTGGCTCTGGCCATGGGATGTAAATCTTCCAAATTAAAACTTCCACTCCATAGCTATGAAAACTCCTGATGGATTCTAAGTATAACAGGACAAACTCAAGTAATTTACATGCAAAGGTGTCAGTTCATCCTAAAATTCTTTACACCCTAATGCTGCCCATTTGAATGGAAGACAGAAGTACATTTGACAATTAGTAATAAGTGAGGGCCTATCCTTCCCACCACTTTCCTCTGCATCTCAGTAGCCAGCTGAGCAAGCTTTAGAGACAGACCAGGAACTGTCATTTCTCTGGCTGGGGTTTAGTTCAGCTTTGTTCTGGGACACCTGATAAGCACCTTGCATTAAAAACTTAAGCTGCAGTGGAAAAAGGAAATCACTGTATCTAAAGCCATGACTGCAGAGTCTTTGGAAAATATAGGTGGGGGTGCAGAATTCCCTGAGACATGTGCTCTGGACCTCTGATCTATCCATGGAGGCGTCCGTTGTCTTATTCCTAAAACCTCCAGTCAGGCAAGGACGGCAGAGAAACAAATGCTTCCAGCTAATTGCACCCCCTGAATACCACCCATGGCCAGAAGGAAAGTTTCACTTCTGGCATGCCTCATGCTGATGAATAAACCCTTTGTGGTGTACATTTTAGTAATAATATTTGAGGCGCTAAGCAACGCTCTCTGTAGAGTTGATCCCTAATTAGGGCATTTCAATTGCTAACTAGCCACTCTTGGAATGTGGATGCCTGATTAGGATACTTCAGATGCCTCCTCACTCCCAGGTGGCAATTATACTGAGGTATCTCCAGGTAAACCAGCACAAAGATGATGTCACTGCTTGTTACCCAGAACAAAAGGGGAAAGTGTCCCTTTGTCAGTATGTCCCAAAGCACTCCCTGCAAGGGAGAGAAGACATCTTTGAGTGATGGGTCCAGTCATTTCCTCTTCCTGAGCGGACATGCAGATGATATTTTAGTCATGCATGAGCTCTGTGACCCTTTGTCTGCAAACCAGAGTGACACACTCTGCTCTCCAAACTCCACCATTATCCCTCAAGCTTTTGCCACAGCGGGGCGGGGGCGACATAGAGAAGTTGAGACAGACATAGGCTGACGCACCCGGGAAAGAAAAGCAATAGCCCAGACAAAGGGCCAGTGACATGTTTCTATGTGGCTGCACAGGAGACGTATTATGCACTGGCTGAGCTTGGGAACAGAGACTTCTGGACAAGCTGAGGACAGAGGCAAGTTTGTCTCCTTTTCAGTAGGATTCTGCCTGTCTGTTCCATTTAAACCACACACCCTCAGCTCAGCACAGCTCTCCAGAGAAGTCAAGGCACCACCGGTTGGAATTCTTGGAGGACCCCACCCTTAAGTCTCAGAAACAAACAAACAAACAACAACAAATGGAGGGGGAAGTGCCTATGTACACATACATAATGGTATAAATCCACGGAGTCTATTTGATGGTCAAAGGAATTTATTCTGGGTTAACTCACAACCAGAATAAAGGAGTTGGCCACAGAATCCTGGAGGGGTGAGGCATGGTCCAACGCAGTTCTCTAGAGAGCTCTACCTTGATCCGCACTAGTATCCAAGACCACAAGGTAGCAAATAAAGGGATTGCATACATGCATCCCAGGTCTTAAGGGTCCCTGGCAGCCATGCCAAGAGGCAGATAACTAGCAGCTACCTGCTACCTCACTAGGGGCGATGCTTCAGGGCATGGCACAAACAACCACCCACTGCACGTACATGATGTGGGGGATTGCAGGCTGTGTGGAGTACTAGTTAGTGTAGGTATGTTCACATGTGTATATTAGCACACATGCATGTATGTGTGTGGAGGTCAGAGGGAGATGTTAGATATTTTTATTCCATCAGTTTCCACCTCTTTTTTCTTTGTTGGAAGTTCATCAATTTTACTAGGCTGCCTGGTCAAATCTGGCTTCAGTGTCAACTGGTCACCCTCTACCCAGTGCTGAGGTTACATGCATTTTCCACGTACCATCATGCCCAGCTTTTAACATGAAGTTCTAGAAATCGGAACTCAGATCTTTATATTTACACAGAAGACTCTTTAGTAACTGTCTCCCCATCCCAAACAGGATTTTGTATGTAATCTCAGGAAAACAATGAATCCCCTTCCCTAAAATATCACACACACATATATGCATATACACATTATATATATATGTGCATATATAATGTATGTATATATCAATGCATATGAAGCAGAATTATCTTTAAACATAAAAATGGTGCAAAAAATTCTTCACAGTATCATCATATTTCAAGTTACATTATAGCTTAAAAGGACTTTCTGGTCTTTGGAGTGTCCAACAGTGATTTCTTTATTCCTGGTAACATCTCAGAGAGAGATTAGTGGCATTCCTGTACTGTACTGGACACAGGGATGTTTGAATTCTCAAGGGTCTGTGAACCTCCATTTATGACTTCGGGGAAGGGGAGTCAAGGAGAATATGAATTCATCCCCATGTAGATGGGTCCCATGTTCTCTGTAGGTCACTATGTAGGATCAAGTTTGGCCTGGATAAGCTCAATAGTCCTTTCCCATGGACTCGGACTCCCTCCGAGTCACAGGGGAGCGACGTGGGGCACATATAGTGCTCCTCGGCTTCCCATTACCTGTGATAAAGCACTTGAGATCATCATCGCTGTCAAAGAAAAAAAGGATTATTCTGATTCATAGCTTTGGAGGTTTGTGTGCATGGTCAGCTGGCTCCTTGCTTTGGGGCCTGTGATGAGGGGGTTCCTTAGCATGTGAATGGTGGAGGAGGCTGCTCATCATAGTTGCTGGGAAGCAAAGAAAGTAGTGGGTTCCTACCATTCCTTTCAATCTCATTACCAGTAACCTCACTTCCTGTCACCAGGCCCCATCCTCTAACGGACCTCCACACCGACAGTGCCACAGGCTGGGCCATCACCGAACATTTACGATGCCAACTTCAACATGATGACTGTTAGGATAATGGACAGGCCTAGCAATCAAACCCCTTCCATGACTAAGATCAGAGAGACAAAGGAACAAGTCACAGCCACCTCTCACCTCACCAACTCCTCAGCCGAAAGGATTGAGCTCCTTTCTACTCCTGGCTTAGGTTCCTTTCTCCGGCCAGCCATATCACTTCCTGTCTCAACCTCCCTAGTGCTGGAATTAAAGGCATGTGCCTTCCAAGTACTGGGAGCAAAGGCATGAGATCCCAAATGCTGGGATTAAAGGTGTGTGCCACCACTGCCTGGCTTCTATGGCTAACTAGTGGCTGACTTTGCCTTCTGATCTTCAGGCAAACTTTATTTGTTAGATCATACACAAAATATCACCACAACCATTAATATTATTATTAGAAAATACAGTTGATAGGTTTTTTTAAAATTTGTGTGTGTGTGTGTGTGTGTGTGTGTGTGTGTGTGTGTGTGTGTGATAGTTTTTAGATGTAGACCTGGTAGGATAACCCAAGGCCAGGTTAATTCTGCCATTGCATGACTTGCAATTGCACAAAACATGAGCAATACATCAATTAAACTTATTAAAGACCTAATGTACCATCCAAGTACATCATACTTTCAAAACCCATGACAGACCTCCATGAGAGAAAAGTTCCTCTGAGCTTGGAGTTGTTGGGTAGCCCACTCCTCGTTCCAGGCCCGTGCTCTGTTCCAGCCTTCCCTTCCTCTAATAGTTGTAAGTGCTGGAAAGGTGGTGGGGGTGAGCTGTTCGGACAGCCATTTCCATTTTTCTCAAATGGCAGCCTCCTCTACAGGCCCCACCCTGCCCACCACCTCCTGCATGAAAGACAAGAATCTGCTGGCCATCCTCCACCTCCTCTTCACCCTCCCCACCTGCCCAAACCAGGTCGCCACCTTGATTTTCACCCTCCTCTGTATCTGACATTCGAGCTGAAATACAGGGTTAGCTGCAAACAAGTACTAGATTGGTTTTGTTGTGGATTTGTTTTGTTTTGTTTTGTTTTCAGTCAAACTATGTCTAACACAAACAGCTTTTTATCCAGATACCTAGGGAAATTCTAGCTGATGTGCCCAAGAGCTATGAACAAGGGGATCCACCACTCTCCCCAAGGCTGGGGCTCCTGCAAACAACAATTTCAGTGCATGGAAGCCAACAAGACCATTCCTGAGCACATGCCCAGCACAGGTCCTTTCAGACTCTGAGAGTCTAAAAAGTGGACAGAGAATCACAGCCTTGCCCCCAGCCTGAACCTGTTCTGCTGACCCAGCGCTGCCCATGGTGCCATATCTCTGCTTTTTCTCCCATCCTGTGTCAGTTACATGCCAGTCCCTCAGTGGGCAAAGGGGACATAAAGATGAGCAAACTGTCCTTCCCTCCTTCAAGGGCTCCAAATCTCCTGGGGACTCTCGAGAGCCACCGTGATACAAAGTTGCCTTTTGAATACAGTTCACATGAAGGGCTTCCCAGGAGCAAAGGAGAACAGGGAAAGTTTCACAGAGGAGGAAATGCTGGAATTGGGAGCATGAAAACCAAACAGAGGGGACATCAAGATAAGCATAGGGGACAACATGTAAAAGCCCAGAGCGGAAAGCAGGTGACATCTGGAGAGAGGTAGGTCATCCCATGTACCTGGAACACATGGTGCTGTGGGAATAAGGAAGAGGGAACTGAAGGGCAGACAGGATAGATGACGTAGAAAGCGGGTGACTGGGGAGAGACAGGGGGACTTCCATGTGTCACTCTCTGGCAGCCTGGATGGCCAGGCTCTCTCCCTACAAGTGAGTCACTACCTGCCTGTATTCCCTGTCTAGCCCTGAGCTTGGCTTGACAGGGTGTGTGCTGTCTAAACACGGCCCTCCTCACACAATGTCAGTGGTTATTAATGCGTAAGGCCAGACCTGCAGTGTCACTGGCTGACAGACAGACAGCACCAGATGGGCAATTGGCCCAGAACTTGGCCACAGTTTCCCTCCCGCTGGGCCTGCAGACCGGCTCCTGCCTCAGGAAGGCAGACCGTCACTCAGGAGGTGCACAGAGGAAAAGCAAAAGGGAAATGCCAGAGGCTAGGTAGAAACTTCCCAGATGGGGAGTAGCTGTCCGGGACCTTCATTTTCTGAATCATTCTCTCTCAGTCTGTCTGCTGTGTCTCTCTCTTACCCCTTGACACACATGTACATACACACATATGTAAGTGTGTATACAACTTTTTAGAGGGAACATTAGTGCAAATGTGAGGAAGAACAAGGAGATCCATTTGCTCAAGGAAGACTGATTCTGTGGATAGGGTTGTGGTTATTTGTGAACAGGGATGGAGGCGCTCAGAATGATGTCAATGGTGGGAACCAGGGAGGTCTCTATACACAGGAAACACAAGGCCAGCAAGCTGATGGGAATGCCAAAACTCTTTTCTTAACTGTGTGAAATGACTCATAGGTAACAGTTAACTGGCAGTGACGTTGTGGATGTTTTACTGTTACTACTCCTTGCTTGAAGTGGGTATTGTTGGTTTTCCTCTGCACAAACGCCCTCAGAGAGATGGTCAGGCGGTGGGGTTCTTGGTAAATCCACATTTTTGCATCTGTCACCCCAGTAAGTATTTATTAAGTATTACCCACTGTGCATCAGGAACTAAGACCATAGCAGTGAGTAGGTGGAGCTTATAACTCAGTGATTGTATGCAGCTCAGCAATCTCACTTTGGCTGGGGACAGAGGTTAGATTATAAAGTCTATGTCGGTACATCAGATGGAAAAGAGAAACTGTGGGCTAGAGAGAAGAGAAGCAGCTGATTGTTGGGATTCTGACAATAAACTTACTGATTATTACTGATTTTGCCGTGTGTGTGTGTGTGTGTGTGTGTGTGTGTGTGTGTGTGTGTGTGTATGGTATGTATGTGTGTACGTATCTGTAGTGTGTGTTTATATAGTGTGTTTATGTGTGTGAGTGTGTGTGTGTCTATAGTGTGTGTGATGTATGTGTGTGAGTGTATGTGTCTGTGTGTGTATGTGTCTCTGTGTATGTGTTGTATGTGTGTATGTCTACTGTGTGTGTGTGTGTGTGTGTGTGTGTGTGTCTGTTGGGCAGCAGGGGGTGATGGTGTAGGTCCTAGTTGTTCTGGTCACCCTAACCAAAGGAAAACTCTCCCCTTCTCCTTTCCTCTCCTTCCTCTTTGCCTTTCCTCCCCTTCTCCCCTCCGTAAGGTTGCAAGTGAGAGAGGCAGACTAGGTCAGATATTGACAATGGAGGATGGGGAGAGGGTGCAGAGGGGGGTTCTTCCTTGCCAGCCCGTATCCTGCTCCACTTCCTTCTAGAGCCCACATTGGGAGGAAGCAAAAGGAGGACCACTGCCTCACCACCACCACTAGGAGGGCGACAGCGTTGAGCACGGCTTGAGGAGTCTCAAGGCTGAGCTAAGTACTGACCCTGAAATAAGTTCTTTCTCTCTCACCTGAATGTGTCTGGTAACCGACTCTGTATCTGGAGCAAGCACCCATCTCAGAGACTGAGACCTTGCCTCGCGTCTCTGGTGCCTGGGTTCTTCTCACGGAGACCCATTGCCATGGAGGCACGGACACTGTTGTGATCAAAGAGTTAACATCTGACAGCCAGCTACACTGGGGACTTCGAGGTTTCCTCATCTCATCGTAAGACTCCTGAGGGATGAGGGAGGGGGATAAAACTTGTAATCTCAGCACTCAGGAGGCTGGAGTAGGAGGGTTTTGAGTTCAAAGCCAGTCTGTGCTTCATAGTGTAGAAGGAAGAGAGGGAGAAGGGAGGGGAAGAAGGGGAAGAGGAAGAAGAAGAGGAGAGACAAAGAAATACAAAACAAGACAGAAAAGAGAAAAAAGAAACAGGAAGGATCCTCACTATCTAAAGAAATAGGAGGGATGGGCCTTACCTTTCCAGGTGCATGGCTGTGGTGGGGTCTACCTGTCCTATGCCCAGAGTGAACTGTCTACTATGCAGTTCTAATCCAATCACGGTTGAAGCTTTAGGATGTAAGGTGACAGACACTGGGACCGTTCCTTCTGGAAAACGGCTCTGCACTGATGTACTGAGTGTACATTGGTCCTGGAGACTGAGGATGCAGCTAAGGTACATTTCCGGTTGGGGATAAGTATGAGGCTTCCATGAATTATGTTTTCTCTCTGGACTTTCCTTGTTGAAAATGGGAAACGTCTTTCTGCCCATGATCTGTTTGAGAATGTTGAGCAGTTGAGGTATTCTTTGGCTCTTTGTTGGAGCCTGTATTATAAGACCGGAGACTTGATTCCCTCATCTGGAGCCTGTTCCCGCCCAGCCAAATTACCCAGGAGCCTGGCACCCAGTCTGTTTGCACAACACATTTTTAGACTCTGAGTCAGCCATGAGTTCTTTCTGGTATCAGGTTGGATTGAACCTCACAGCGTCCTGTTACCTTGACTTCCTTGTATAGGCAGGTCTGCTCCAAAGGTTTCCCAGGAGCCCCACCTCCACAAGTGGAGCAGCCAGGGCAGATCAAAGGCTTGCCTTTGTTCCACACCCACTTGACTGGGAATACCAGGTATTGATAAGAGGGGTTTTATCATGTCCCGCCTTACCAAATTCACAGAAAGCTGCCTTAGGCAAAATGGTGTAACAGGTCCTATTCATCTGGGATTTTTTTTTTTTTTTTTTGGTTTGTCCTTAGGTTAACATTAGCTAGTATATCCTCTCATTCCCACTAAAATACAGTGTCATGTAGCATGTGTTTCTTAGCAATAACCTTGCCAGGTCTAGGCATGGCAGATACTTGCAGATACTGTAATGAAGGAAATCGACACCCCTCCTCCCTCATGAAGGGGTCAAAAGGTGAGAGCACTTTGACTATTTCCACTATGAAAACCTTCTTTGTACTCTATATACAGGTTTCCCATGACTAGTACAAAGCTATACTAAGAAAATCAGGGACAAAAGTGACATCAGTCAGCCATCCTCTTAAGTCGAAAAGTTAAGTTATGCAGAGGAAAACAGAAATCTGAAGCACGGACCTGTGGAAGGGGGGAGTGGCCATGGCTGCCCCAAACAGTTGCTTTGGATGTGAGTCTCAAGCCGTTACTAGGACCGCACCACTCTGCCTTCCACGGCTGCCTTTCCTGCTGACTGCCTTCTGTATCATAAGTCAACAGGGATTAGGTGAAAGGTATTTTAAATTATATGATACAGACAGGTTCAAAAGGCAGCAAGAGCCGTGAGACTTTCTCAAACCAGAAAGGAAACAAATGACCAATTGGTCCTGGGTGCAAACTACTTCCACCTGAAATGGCACCAAGAAAAGCTTCCAGCTTGGCATGGTGGTGCACGCCTTTAATCCCAGCACTCGGAAGGCAGAGCCAAGAGGATCTCTGTTCCAGTTCGAGGACAGCCTGGTCTCCAGCACAGCCAGGATTGCTACTGTCTCAAAACTCTGTCTCGAAAAACCAAAAAAAAAAAAAAAAAAAAAAATCTTCCTTCCTCTCACGCCCTTGACTCCATTCCTGGGACCTGACATCACTGAGGCAAAGATAACGGAAGAGAGACTTCTCTGACGTGGGACAGGAAAAGAGACAGGCACTTCTCCAGCAGGGTACGTGTGTGTCTATTTGTTTACTTTGAGGTGGTATGAGTTAAACTGAATGAGCAGTGTATCACCAAGCTACACCCCAGCTTCATATGTCTATGATGTACGTGTGTGTGCAATATGCTCGTGCACACATGTAAAGTTTGCACTGTGGGGTTTCCAGTGGTCTGAAATAAACGCTCAAGTGTCCATCACCAAGGATTCCATGAGTGGGGCCACGTGAAGGTGTAGGTGGTATTCTGTATCAAGAGTGAAGAAGGAAGGGGCACAAGTCTGGCTGCTGCCAGCGTCTCCTGGGGCAGTCCTCTTCCGTGTGTGCTTGGCTGTTACCCACTGATGCCGTGTTGCTAGCTCACACAGGGAATCCTCGATTTCAGAAGCACGTTAGCACCCTGATCTGACTCTTCCAGAGTCTAGGAGTCCGGAACCATCATGCAGCTCATTTGTTTACTCCCTGTATCGTGTTTCCATAGGGGGCCCCTAGGTTAAACTTGGTATTCTTAGTCTTCCCAAGCTCATGAAGAACAATTAAAAACTTAGGATCTGTGTATGTGTGTGTCACAGGGGAAATCTGATTATCTTCTTAGTTCCCGACAGAACACAGCTCTGAGCTGTGCAAGCCTTGACTCTGTTTCCTCTCACTTTCCCTAACCCCTGCTCTACCTCTCTCTGGGCATCCATTCTGAGTTTGGTGTGTATTTTGTGGATGTATATGACTGCACAAAATGTTCATTTGCCCTGGGTGAATAAATTTAAGATTTACATATTGTATCATACCTGTCATTTTTGTTTTAACCTCTTTTTTTTTTCACCTTTGTAAATTTATCTTATTTTTGAGGCAGGGTCTCGTGTAGCTCAGGTTGGACTGGAACTCCCCTATGTATCTGAAGATGACCTTGAATTTCTGATCTTCCTAGTTCCACTTCCCAAGTGCTGGAATTAGAAGCACGCCCCACCCAATTTTATGGAGTACTGGGGATCGAACCTAGGACCTTGTAGGTGATAGGCAAGAATTCTACCAACTGAGCTTTAACCCGACCACTCATCTGTTTCTGGTTTCTGTTTTAGTCAAATACCATTAATTATAGTATCTGTGTCTTCAGGTAGAATTTATTTCCAAGTAAAGTATACCTTCCTGACCTTGGCTGCCCTGGATGGTGAATTTGCTCTGGAGCATGTGACACTAGCCCTGCCCAGATGTGGCTGCCTATCTTCAGCTGAACGGTGTTTTGATTCCTCCTGGATTCCTCCCATGACTGGGCCTTTTGTGGCGACTACCACAGCTTCAGGTGCCTGCTCATTGAAAGTTCATCCTCGAGGTGAGTTTTAAGATCGTAGAGGTTAGTGCCATGCTGTTAGTGCACACAAAATTAAATACTTCTGTACCGTCACCTTACTGCCACCACGTAAGGTCACTGCCCCAAATTCCATGACACTTAACATTTCAGTAAATCGGACAGTTCTTAACTCTTGCTTTTATTAGAATTCCCAGCATTCCAGTCCTTCCCCTAAAGTAATCTCTGGCCTTCCAGACTTCTCTCCCTCTAAACCACACCCCTAAACAGTCTCCTTATCTTCTCACCTGTTTGCAGGGCTGTGACACCAGCTTCCTTTCCCCAGATGGAGACTCACACCTTGTATCCTCTTCACTAAAGCTGGTGATGTCCATCTTTTAGAAACCCCCTGAAATCCCTAGTTAGCCCCCAAATACGAATTCACCAGTACACCCAGCCCAAGACTTGCCACCAGCCCCTGACCTTAGCAATCTGTACAGCTGAGCCTGCAGTGGAACTGTCCCTGTGCAGGTCTTCTCCCTCCCATGGACCTGGGAACCCCTGGGGCAGAGCACAGGCTTTGATTTCCAGCAGACCTGGATTCAAATTCTGACTCTTTTTCTCACTCGTGGGTGATGTAAACCAGCTCGCTTACCCACAGAGCCTTAGATTCCTCGTTTGTGAAGAGAGGACAACACATGTGTATCTTGAAAGAGACTAAAGATGGTGCCAGAAATATACAGCAATGATGATGAGGATGAAGGCGGGAATAGCACACATCCTCCCGGCAGCCTTTGTGTGAGTGAGAAGCAGCCACCGCCCAGGAGTTGGCGTCGTGCTCAGCTCAAGTTCCTCTAAGGAAAGGTAGACAGTTGGTGGCGCTCCAGGAACAGCCTGTTAAACGAAAGTGAAAGGAGGCCATCAGAGCACTGAAGGGGCATGAATGAGCTAGCCTGGTGTCTCTTTTTGTCAGCTGTTTCTGATCACCAGTGTTGCTACAGAGTCTCTTGTCGTCGTCATTCAGAGCATCCTGCCCTTCCACCCCCAGCACAGCCACTTCACACTTTCCGTTTGTTTTGTGGTTGCCATGGTTTATTTGTTTGCACATTGCTCCCTGAATTTAGTGTGAAGCTTCACACCTATGGAAAAGGGTCATATACTGTACCACATGGGAGCAGTATAAACACACTTGCCAGTGCGTGTCTAAGGAGAGCCTGCTGGCCCTGGAGGTGCGTGCCTCGGCATGGAAAGGAGATGGGCTATGGCAAAGGGGCTCAACATCAGCATCGTGTTTTCTGGAGATTGGCGTCTAAGGTAAATATAACGCATTTCTGTTCCCTATCCAACTTCAGCACACAAGAAAAACGGATTTAAAATATCCATGAACATTCGTATTTAAATAGAAATGTCCCAAGAAGACGTGAACAGAGTGACTCGTGAGGGTTGTCACTCACTCTGGGGATTTGAAAAAGCGGAGAACAAAAGCACTGTGGTAAAATATTTTAGAAAACCCAGTGAGTTTGAAATGGAAAGATTCAGGTGTGAGTTCTGGTCCTTGACATGATAGCCAAGACATCTCCAGATGTTCAGAACCTCTGTTCCGAATGCCTAAAGCGGAGATAAAGAATCAGCTACCTCATGGGGAAGCAAGGGAATTAGATCCTTGCAAATGGGAAAGCAACGTTCAGTCTAAAGCAGTTGTTTATCCTCAGCCTTTGAAGAAAGAGCATGCCTTACATCTGCAATCGGAAAATAGTCCTGGGCTGGGAAACGGTTCAGTGGATAAGGGCACTAGGTTCAAATTTCCAGGACCCATGCAAAAAAAGCTGGGATGTGCCTTTAACTCCAGTCCTATGGGGGAAGTGGAGACAGGGGAATCACTGGGGCTTGCTGGCTAGCCAACTCAGCCAAAGGGGGGATAAAAAGTCAAGATCCAGGTTTAGGTTCAGAGAGGCTGGGCTGGGGATGGGTAGGGGCATTGGTCAAAGAGAACTAAGATTCAGTTAGACAGGAGAAATAAGGATTTGTGTGTGTGTCTGTTACACGGTACAGTGACTACAGTTAGTAATTATGCATGACATGTTTCAAATTACTAAAAGAATACATTTTAAATGTTTTTGCTACACACACACAAGTTAAGTGTTTGAAGTGATGTATGAGTTAATCATGTCGATTTAATTAATCCTAAATTATACACATATATTATGATATCACTTTGTACCTTTTAAAGACAATTATATTTATAATTATAATCTGTCAATATGTGTAATTATACACAATTTTAATTTGCCAATTTACAGTAAAAAGATTTTTAAAAGGAAGTTGTTGTCTTACTGAAAATAAAGTTCCATTTTTTCCATTCTTTTGTATAACCCAATGACTGGTATATATTCACCCACCAGATGAGAATTTCTGTGGATTCAGAACATGTTCACTCAACACTGTGTCTTAGCAAACTAGACAAAGATATTTAATGCTTGCACAAGAAAACATAAAGAGGGCTGGAGCGATGGCTCAATGGTTAAGAGCACTGCTGATCTTCCCAAAGACGGGAGTTCAGATCCCAGCACTCACATGATGGCTAACAACTGTCTGTAAGTCCAGTTCCAGAGGTTCTGATGCCTTCTTCTGGCCCCTGTGGGCACTAGTTGTATGCAGTACCCAAACATGTACAGGCAAAATACTCATACATTTAAAATACAAATGAAAAGTGTAAAAGAAGACAGGAAGAAGGAAACTTTTGTCAAGCCCAAATGAGACCAGTCACTTTCCATGTCTTGAGTTAGGTTTGCTTTTTCTTATCAAGCTGTTAGACTCAGGCAGTCATTTCTCACTGACCAGGACGTTATACAGCAAGATGGCTTTCTAGTCCATGCCTCTGCACACCCTACCTGGGCATTCTAAAGAACACTGCTTTCTAATTAATGGCAAACTCGCTTTCTGTTCTGTTCCTTTGGGGCTTATATTTTTACATTTTTTAAAGTAAAACATACTATTATTTTCTAATATGTAGATTATGCATGTTACAGGTGCAGATGTGTCTGTCTACACCATTGAGTATCCTAACAGTGGACTGCAGAATCATTTCGAAGATCAGGGGGAGACACAGGTTCATGGCCAGCTAGGGAAAACAAGCTTTCCTCCAAACCTTCTAGCCTTGTTGGCTTCAGGGGCGTGGCAATTTCTCTCCCCCCGACATTCATGAAAGGATCCAGCACAGTTGTGTGGGAATATAAACTTGCACTTTGATCTCAAATATGGAAACATCCATTTTCTCTTAGTAAAGGAAAAGCAAGGGAGGAGATTTACTTCAGAAATCAGAAAACCAATGAGCCCTAAAATCATTTGTCCTTTGTTCAAGACTTACTAGTATGCTCAGTTTTACACTTCTGTTTACTTTTCAGCATTGTTAGTATAGACGCTTGTATATTCCATGCATAAATAAAATGTCTCATTTTCTGAGTCTGTTTGTGTTAGACATGAGTAAGAATATGTTATCAGTAAATAGTAAGAAATTTGAACTGAATTAGATTTTTTTTTGGTATAGTTGACCAGTACAAAGATAATACTTTAACAAAGATGTTAACTTTAATGATGCCCCCCCCCCCAACACACACACACTGTAAAATGCATTTCAACCTTTCTCAGACCTAGGGTACATTTATATCTTCTGATAATTTGAAACTTTTACCAGTTCTGTTCTATGCTAAATGACTGTTGTATTTCCTGTTTTGCTTGGGAAGAGAGCAAAAATGAGAGAGTTCAAGAATCTTTGCCGCCTCTTTCTTATTCTGTAGCACACGGCAGGAGCCTGACTGTGCTGTCTCTGTGGCTCACAGGAAGTCAGTGAATCAGTAAGCTAACAGAACAGCCCATTGGTCTAATTTCAAAGACACTATTGTCACTATTTCCAGTCAATAAATTTAAAAATTTAAAGTGTTTAATCTCATGTGATTTCATTCTGTTTTTTTTGTTGAGATACAGTCTCATATATCCCATCCAGGTTACCACTGAACTCTCTCTGTGGCCAAAGATGGCCTTACGCTTCTGAGCTTCCTGCCCTTGCCTCTTGGGTGTGGGGATTACAGGTGTGTACCACCACACCCAGTTTACATGATACTGGGGATTGAACCCAGGGTCTCATACATGCCAGGCAAGAGCTCTACTAACTGAGCTACAGTCCCAGCCCTCTTCTTACTTTTTAAACCCTAATTTTAAGTTTTATGGCATTTCTCCAACAATTACAGATATGGGAAGAGGCTAGCTATTTAGCTGATACTGATTACATATAGACAATTTAAAAATAAATAAATAAAAGATGTTTTGTAAAGGAATATGAAACTCAGAAAAATGAGCCTAGTAACTTATTTTTTGTATATTCTAGTAACATCAGCTAGCCTTTCATAAGGACCAAGAGAGTATGAGGTCTGAGGGCCATCAAGAAGGATGGCCCTTCTTCACTATTTGTCATCTGGAGCTTTCATTTTTAAAAATGTTTATTTCACTCGTGTGTATGTGTGTGTGTGTGTGTGTGTGTGTGTGTGTGTGTGTGTGTGTATGTATGTTCCAGTGGTTCTCAGGGATCCAACTCAGATCACAAACAAGGGCACCCAGTACCAGTATCTCACAAAGTGCCGGAATTCTAGCCAACATTTTGGAGGAAAAAAAGAGAAGAGGTGGAGGGTAAAAAGCTATAATTTGAAGCTGATATGATTATCTATCTATCTAAAAAACAAAAACGAAAGGTATGAAAGCTTAACAATGGTGTTTGATATCAAATTATAATAAACTATGCTTTTGTCTGCGCCACTTATACTCGATTACATAACTACTTGTATCCAAGAAACCACTTATAGCAGCAGTGGAAACCATGAAACATCTAGAGATTAGCCTAACCGACAATGAGTGAAAGGCTTCTTCCCCAGCCCACAGTGCTGCTGGACAGCAACGTTTTTCCATGGGGAGAATAGCCAGTTTCAGGTCTTTGGGGTCATCCTCCCATAGGGAGCTGCAGGACTCCAGTCCATTCCTGCCGCTTTGCTTTTAGCCATGAGGAGAGAGAGCAGTCTCTCCCTCCGCCTCTCACCACAGTGTAATACAAGAGACGGAACCAACTGATCATAGTCTGAACAGGCCAAAACCAAAAGCCCAAAGAGACCACTCCTCTTGTTGAAGTTGATGACCTCAGGCATTTTATAGAGTCTGCAGGTACAATGTCAAGGGAGAAATTATGACACTGTCGAACTGCCTTCTGGGATCGTCTGTCCAAGTGGAACTGCCTCTCATGTTATTGGCAACGGTAATTACTACAAATTACTACATCAATTTTCCTCAAATTAGTTTGTTTCACACAATAAAAATATAACTAGCTTTTTTTTAATATAAAGTAACTAAAATTGACTCTGAAATTTCTATGAAAGTTTTAAGGGCTGTGATTAGTTCAACCTACTTTGAGGCTTCAACTGAAAGCTGGGGGCTTTCTGGGCACTCTCTTCCTTGGGGCCCTGGACTTCATAGATTTCTTTTCTTTCATTGTCTCCCCCTTTACGGTGAGTCTGGAAAAAATCTCTGCTTGGTCTCCAGCTTAGCTTCCAAAATCAGAATGCGTCGAGGGGCAACTATGATACGGTGATTGATTCTCTTCAGGGCTCCTCTGGGGCTTTGGTCGAGCAAATCCTCAGTGACGGGGTAGTTCAGCCACCACACAGATTGTAACACTTTACCGGATGTCATAGGGAGGGTTGGCTTTTCTAGAAATCCTTCCATTATTTTAAGACATTCCCCACATCTCCGGGTATCTGATCCTGGGTTTCACTGTCTGCTTGGCACAGCTCATCTGGCACAGCTCTGCTGGCTCCTGTCATTACCGTCACATGATTCTTGCGGTGACATGGTTTCCCTCCCCGGTCTTTCCAAGATCCTCTTCACTCCCTATTTCCACACCTTAGCTGAGAGAATTATTGTTCTCTGATACATTGTTTCACTGGCCTTTTTTTCTCTTTCCCATTCGTTTCGGCCATTTGGTTTTGATCTATGGATCCTTACCCAGATTTCCAAATCCAGTTCCACTGGAATCTCCTGAAACCATCAAGTTTTTCCCAGTACCTAACAAAGTGCTCAGTTCCTTGCTGGTGACTAATAACTAGCTTGGAGAGTCCCCCAGAGAACAAGCTAACAACTCAGCTATAAAGCACCTGCTTTATGTGCAGGGCACTTTCCGAATGATCTACAGTAAACCCTCCCAACAACCTATTGACTTTATGATCCTCATTTTAGAAATGAGACATATCGCTTTGCCTTGTTGACTATATCCTTTGCTCTACAAAAGCTTTTCAGTTTCAAGAGGTCCCATTGGTTGATTGTTTCTCTCAGTGTCTGAGCTACTGGTGTTATACCTAGGAAGCGATCTCCTATGCCAATGCGTTCAAGACTGCTTCCTACTTTCTCTTCTAGCAGGTTCAGAGTAGCTGGATTTATGTTGAGGTCTTTGATCCACTTGGACTTAAGTTTTGTGCACGGTGATAGATATGGATCTATTTGCAGCCTTCTGCACGTTGATATCCAGTTATGCCAGCACCATTTGTTGAAGATGCTTTCTTTTTTCCATTGTACGCTTTTGGCTTCTTTGTCAAAAATTATATGTTCATAGGTGTGCGGATTAATGTCAGGGTCTTCAATTTGATTCCATTGGTCCACGAGTCGGTTTTTACCTGGAAAACAGGACCCCAAGAAAGACACGGGGATTGCCCAATGACGGAGAAATGGATGAGATCTACATGAACAGTCTGGACGTGAGTGGGGGTAATGAGGGGCGAGGGGCGAGGGACGAGGGAAAGAGAACTTGGGGGAGCGGGAGATCCCAACTGGATCAAGAACAGAAAGGGAACACAAGGAATGTTCATGGTAAATGAAGACCACATGAGAATAGGAAGAAGCAAAGTGCTAGAGAGGCCCACAGAAATCCACAAAGATGCCCCCACAATAGACTGCTGGCAATAGTCGAGAAATGGCTCGATCTGACCTACCCTGGTGATAGGATGGCCAAACACCCTAATTGTCATGCTAGAAACCCCATGCAGTGACTGAGGGAACTAGATGCAGATATCCACGGTCAGGCCCCGGGTGGAGCTCCGGGAGCCCAATCGGCGAGAAGGAGGAGGGTTTATGTGAGCAAGAGTTGTTGGGACCAGGGATGGATGGAATACAGGGACAAGTGGCCAAACGAATGGAAACATATGAACTGTGAACCAATGGCTGAGGGGCCCCCAACTGGATCAGGCCCTCTGAATGGGTGAGATAGTTGATTGGCTTGATCTGTTTGGGAGGCATCCAGGCAGTTGGACCGGGTCCTGTGCTCAGTGCATGAATTGGCTGTTTGAAACCTGGGGCTTAGTAGACATGCTTGGCTCAGCCTGGGAGGAGGGGACTAGACCTGCCTGGGCTGAGTCCACCAGGTTGATCTCAATCCTCGGGGGAGTCTTTGCCCTGGAGGAGATGGAAATGGGGGGTGGGGGGGATGGCTGATATGTAAAGTTGAATTATATTGTAAAATAAAATAAAATAAATTCAAAAAAAAGAAAAGAAATGAGACATAAAGACATTTCATAATTTATCCTTTTAGTTAGTGTATATTCATTGCTTTTCTTATGGCTGTAACCAAGTACCTGAGCTAAAAAACAAAGTTGAATGAGGATTACTTATTTGGCTCCCCTTTTCAGAGCCTTTAGTCTACCACAGTGGAGAAGAGTGTGGCAGAGCAGGTCACACCGTGGCACTTCAGGAAGCAGGAAAAAAAGGGATGCTGGCTCTCTGCTTCCCCTTTTATTCTGTCCTGGGTCCCTGCCCATGAGATGGTGCCTCTTGTCTTCAGGGGCAGACTTCGCTCTCACTCAGTCCCACACATACATCCAGAGCTTTGCCTCACCCATCTCCTAAGGGATTCTAAATCCAGTCAAGTTAAAAATGATTTGCTGAGCCTTTAATCCCAGCACTCGGGAGGCAGAGACAGGCAGATCTCTGTGAGTTCGAGGCCAGCCTGGGCTACAGAGTGAGTTCCAGGAAAGGCGCAAAGCTACACAGAGAAACCTTGTCTCGGAAAAAAAAAAAAATGATTTGCCGAGAAAGATTAGAGTTTGATTACCACTACTTACATTGGGTGACTCCCAACTGCCTCCAGCTCTAGCTGTAGGGGATCAGATGACCTCTTTTGGCCTCCTGGGATCCTCACACACATGTGTGCATACACACATGGAGACATATGTACACACATGAACAAACAAACAAAAGATCTAAAACAAAAACAGAGAAAAAATGTAGTTTGACCTTTACTCAAAATCATGGAGGTATTTAGCTGGGTGTGGTGGCACACACCTTTAATCCCAGCACTTGGGAGGCTAGCCTGGTCTACATAGTGAGTTCTAGGACAGACAGGGCTATACAAAGAAACCCTGTCTCAAAAAACAAAATAACAATTTTTTTAAAAAGCCATTGAGACAAAGCCATACAAAAATTCCTTTCCCACTGGAGACCAACATCTAAGAATTGATTGGGAAGAGCCCCTTGTGTCTCCCTGATTCCCAGCCTGCCATGAAATCTTAGCCTGATCACACCACTTGAAGTGTCTTGAGGGCTAAGAACAGCCCTCTGGCTCCCAAACAGAATCTAGTCTGGTTTGACTTCAGTTTGGGCCTCTGCCTGTGTGGGGCTCTGCTTCTCATCAGCAACTTCTGCTTGGTGTCAGGACCCTGACGGGGATTTCAGCTTCTTCTCGGCATGTTCTTCCTTATGTGGGCCTAGGTCCAGTGGTGTTGTGCCTAGCCTTTCTCATGAAATGCTTAGACTTAGAACTCACTCCCATTCGTTTTCTATAAGCTTATGTGCCCTTGACATGATGTGGCATCTGCAGGCAGGATGGAGATGGGCTCTAACAGTCCTCCTCTGGCTGCCTCTTAAACCGCAGCCATTTTTATCTCTGTGTTTATTTTCCCACTTTCCAATTAAAAGTTTCCAGTATACGCTCTCAACTCTTTTCTTGCTAATATTGCTTGACTGACTTCCACCCCTATGACCTGTGGTTTCATGGGAGAGCCAGATGTAGCTGTGGGACTTCCCTAATTGTTCCCACAGAAGATTTATTTGCAGGGGAATTGTGGGGATGCTATTTGTACTAACAGTATTATACAATTTTTGTTGTGTGGAGTTGGGGTGAGGGAGGTGCAAGGTCTTGACCTTGAAGAATACTTCAAAAATTATATGTAAGGCAATCCAGAGATAAAAGGCAGAAACTATAACAAATACTGTGGCCAGGAGAATATTCTATGGGGCATGAAGCAATTAAATATGGCCTAACCAACCCCATTCTGTGTGCTTTCCTCTGTGCTTTGTATACTTGTTAGGGAAGCTGCAGAAACCATAAATACTTGCTCTCACTGCTACTTTTTAGGTGCCCAAACAACCAACCAACCAACCAACCAACCAACCAACAACTACCATAAAATGAAAGAAAAAAGTAGTCCTTAAGATTGCCAAAGAGTGGGACCGGAGAGATGGCTCAGTGGTTAAAAGCACTTACTGCTCTTGCAAAGGATCCAGGGTCAATTCCCAACACCCACATGGTGACTTACAACTGTCTATACTTCAGTTTCAGTTCCAGGGGGTTCACAGGCATACATGTGGTACACACACACACACACACACACACACACACACACACACACACACATATTTGTGTATAAATAAAAAAAAACTACTTTAAAAAAAGAGATTGCTGGAAAGTGTTCAAGAAAAGGAAAAGTTAAAATCCAAACCTGAAGTTCAAGATCTTTCTTCCCTTTTATAACCAGAAAGTTCTAGAACAGGCAAGTCCATCTCCGAATTAAGGGACTTATTACTCGGACCCTTGCTTTTCTTCTCACTGTTGGTGCCTCTACTAACGGCAGAGGAATGGGGATGGGGAGATGTCTCATTGACTGCCAATACTTCTTTGAAAGGAATAAGGTTGGAAGGCTGTTAGGCCCACTACCCCACTTGTTACCACTGCACAAAGGTTTGACAGGGAAGAAATCTCCAGTCAAACTAAGGTACGAGAGTATTTAATTACGCTGTCTTTCCCCACCCAAAACACTTGTGCTCATAAAATAACTTTTAACATAACTTTTTAAAAATGAGTACAGTATTCAACTTAAACTCCTCCAGTTACATCGCATAGCTTTCAGAAATGTTCAAACCCATGGATCTTGCCTGGCTTTTTAGCTTCATCTTCAAAGCTTCAGATACCCTTTGCTTCAAACTGAACCCTCCACACCACGTTCTGGGCCATCTTCCCGCCAGCCCTGTTTGCTTATTTAACTTTCACTTAAATTTTAAACTTTGGATTCCATGTATGTCATCATGTCCTCTAGAACAATCATTTGATAATTTTTATGTGTGTTTTGCCTGTATGTATGTCTGTGCCTCATGCACCTGCCTGGTACCTGCATTAGCAGGAAGAGAGGACTGCATCCCCTGGAACTGGAGATACAGATGCCATGTGGGTGCTGGCAATCAAGCCTGGGTCCTTTGGAAGAGCAGCCAGTGCTCTTGACAGCTGAGCCATCACTCCAGCCCCCAGACTCACAAATTAAAGACAGTTAACAACCAAAAGCAACCTTCCGCAGGAAGCAACCCTCTTTGGTGGTTCTCTTTTCTGTTACATTTGCTACTTTTTTGCTTTTTTTTTTTAAGTGAGAAGTTTGTTTTTGAAGGAATCTGTTTTTAAAGTAAAAATATCGAAGGGAAAAAGCTAATGATTTTAATAGTTTATAGAGTATATATGGGGCCCAAAAAATGATTATTGCATATGTAGATTTTATTCATGTTACTAGATGGAAACAAAAATAGTATTACTTAACATGGGTTTGATGTCAACATAAAAGCTATTTTTGTTATGGTGACAACAAGCAGTCTGAATTATAAAATAAGTGTGTCAGTGGATTTAGGGCAACACTACACCATCCATGATTTTTCAGTGGGTAACTATTAAACTGTAAAACATCATACAATACTATTTTATTTTGATTTAATTATTTTATAATTTCTAAAATGTACAATCAAAAATCTTACTTGCAGCCCATTGGTGGTGGCACATGCCCTGTTTGCTTATTTAACTTTCACTTAAATTTTAAACTTTGGATTCCATGTATGTCATCATGTCCTCTAGAACAATCATTTGATAATTTTTATGTGTGTTTTGCCTGTATGTATGTCTGTGCCTCATGCACCTGCCTGGTACCTGCATTAGCAGGAAGAGAGGACTGCATCCCCTGGAACTGGAGAGCAGCACTGGGGAGGCAGAGGTAGGTGGATCTCTGCATTCAAGGCCAGCCTGGTCTACAGAGTGAGTTCCAGAACAGCCAGGACTAAACAGAGAAACCCTGTCTCGAAAAGCAAAACAAAACAAAAATCTTATTTGCTTCTCAAAGTCTTATAAATTCACTGTAGCCATGATATTGTAAAATAATTTCATATACACATTCTTATTGTAATGTCAAGATATAACACAGTATCAGAATTCTACAAAATGATATATTCATTGGATACAAGAATTTATTTTACACTAAGAAAAGTCAATGAGTCATAGCTTAATTCATCTGGCTGTGATAATTTTTAAGTGTCCAAGCAAGATAAATAGATGATGCAGTATGATTTCATTTACATAAAAGTTGAAGAAGTTCAAAAATAAACAAAGCAAAACTATATATATATATATATATATATGGAACTGACTTCAAACATAAAATTTGGGGTAGTTACTTCTTGGAGGAAGAATAAATGCTAAGAAGTGGCACAGGAGAAAATGTCTGTGTGGCATTCTGCTGAAAATGTGTGCGTGGCATTCTGCTCTTCATTCCAGAGACTCCAGTACCTCAGTATTTACTACCCA